>CAJHQP010003571.1:0-65672 GCA_905132765.1 Moricandia arvensis
GAGATGAATCGCGTATCACAAACTTGAATGTACCGCTAATCTTCTCACTGGAGATACTTGATCTTGCAACAGCATATTGATCCGAACAACCACCCGCTCAAACTGCTTTGAGATAAGCATTTTGGGAAGAAACTGCGACACTGAGCTAGACATCTATTTCATCCAAAACTTTGCTCTCATGCTTCTGCCAAGTAAGCTTCTTCTCCGCTTATCTACATCCAGGTGAATAAACGTGATCGCTGGATACCCCGCATTATCTGCAATGCTGACACAATGTCTTAACAACTCTCTGACATATCCCTCATCCACTGTGAAATCCTTCCCATACTCAGATACCAACCCCTGAACTGTCCTCGTACCCTCCAAAGTTCGTTGAAATCACCCATAATTAACCATGCTTTGTTCTTAAAACTAGGTGAGTTATGATGGTGAAATAGATCCATCCACAATTCCTTTCTCTCCTCCACCTGATTTCTCGCATAAACAAAAGTACAATAGAACTCTTCTTCACCTTGAAAATCCACAGAACAAGTTCATCAACTGATCCGACTTATACACTGGAGTTAAGCAAACTGAATCCCTCGCAGACCACCCAAATTCTCCCTCCTAGACTGCACTCGTAATTAGTCAGATAGGACCAATCACTGAACACTCGACTTCATAATTTCCTCACTTCTTTCTTTCACTCTAGTTTCCAGAATACACCCAAAACCCATTTCCTTATCCTTAGTCCACTCTCTTACCATGGAATGCTTCAAAGTTTTATTTAATCCACGCACATTCCAGAAGAAACTAGCCATATTAATGTTTTCTTCGAGAAGGCCTTGTACTCTTAGGATATACATCCTGAGCTTTAGCCTTCTGAAGCTTCTTACCCTCTTTTGCACTGCCCTATTGTCTCTACCTTTAACTATGTTGAGCCAGAATGTCATCCTCCAACAAATCACTTTCCAAATCCTCATTGCGCTCACTTACTATAGACTCTTCTTCCTCATTTTTTTCCTTCTACACTTCATCCAACTGTTATTCACCTTCTCAGCTTCTTCATCAACACTCAAAACAGAATATTTCGAAGCTGATATCTGAACTTCCATTTCGTTCCTCTGCGGAGATTTCCCCTGCGAACGAACCATTTTTGCTGGAGAGAAACAACAGACCAAATATCCATAACTGAATTATCTCCCACTTCCATCTATCTCATCCCCTTTCTTGCTAGTATCTTCTGGTTCCTTATTTTCCACATTACTAATCCCCTTTGATCATTTATCTTCTTCTTCACTCTTCTGTTTATTACTCTCAGCCAGCCTCCTCCTTCCGTGAGATCGTCCATAACACCTTTTCCCTTCACCTATTCCCATTTATCTTACATATTTTCTCCGTATGCCCCCACTTATCACAAAAACTACATCTTGCCGGCAACCAAGCGTAATGATATAGGATTGTAAACTCCTCACTCATATTTTTGAGAATTCAATCTCTTTTGGCAACTCCTTTGATACGTCCACATTAACAAACACCGTTCGCTTCCTCCAAATCCATGGCACGCAAGCGTATCTAGATGTAGTCTCACTGGGAATCCCACTGTGCTCGTGAGGAAACTTGAGCCCCTCCAAGAATACATATGTAACGGCATCTTCTTCATATGTATCCACATAGGGATCTTTGTTTCTCATGTTTCTCATCCTCCGTCTGTGGACTCCACATTGTAATGATCATGGGAACACCTGCCACATTCCACATTCCGTCGCTGATTATCTTCTCCTTCACTTTGAGGTTTGAAACTCTGAATCTCATTGTGGTACCATTCACCTCATACGACATCAATTTTTGAGTTTGGATCCTCATACCTCCACATCTTATTTACAAACCATATGGACCTTCGTGATATGCGGGGCTGGTCCAGGAAATTTGCCAACCGACGAAATCATCCATAGCGGTGTAGATATCCGGTGATAATCCCTTCCGAAATCTGCCACTCGATGCTTCCCGTGCCATTTTTGATACATCCACCTCAAATTTCTGCAAACTTTTCTTATCTTGCGCCATCGACACCCCAACTTTTTCTTCAAAAGTCGGACCCTCCACTCGTTCCCTGTGAACCACACCTGTCATCGTGTTCCTTCGCATGACTCGATCCTCTCACCGGAAAAGAAGATGAGCCTGGCGGATTCGCGAGATCCATCAGAAATCCCCTTCTCAAACAATCGGGAAATCGCCTTCAGAATCGCCTTCAGAATCGCCTTCAAACGACAGCGCTTATTTTCGTCAATTTTGAGCTTCTTTTGCCATTTTGCTTCCCTGAAAATAACTTCTAAGGATCAAGTCCTCCTTATATTGGGTCTTATGGAAATATGATATATCCATCTTGAATCCTAATGATCGGTTTTGGTTCATGCCGCCTTTTCTTTGGGCTTGACATCATCTTCTAAAGTCGAGTACTTGCATATGGACGGGCTGAGGATTAAACTTTATATCTTCCTGGGTCCGAGTCGATATTGGGTATGATTTAAATTTGAGTGGAATCCTTCTCTGAGTTTTAGAATCCATGAAAATTGTTTCATTGTGAAAGTCCTCTTTGTTGGTGAGTATGACATTTTGACTGAACACATGTCCTCATTAGTCCTTTGGCTGGTTGATTGGTGCATCTGGTTGGCGCTCTGGTTTAAGGTGACCATTTATGTGCTTACAACACAATGTCACCTATATATAGTATAGTATGTATAATATTAAAAACTGAATGGTATCTCAGTAATTTTATTATAGTATTCATCCCCATACTTGTACACATTCTTATCTAAGTTCATGTAGTTTGGTTTGCTTACTTTCAAGTACCGAGTGACCCTATTGGTGAATGTACGTGATAGGGGCCTGATATTTACAAATTTTGGGCCATAATATCAGTCCTATTTAGAGTTTATTGTATGTGTCCAGAGTTGTTTTAAAGTGTTTTTCAGGTTCATGTACGTTTTGGAGAACTTTTGTGATTCTAGAGCTTTTTGAGATGCAGAATGCAAAATATGCCAGTTTAGCTATGGATAGAAGTGTTCACACGGTGAGATTGAGCTGATATTTTGTGACAAGATATAAATTTGGGTTAGATTTTCAATGCTACTGGTTTAAGGTCCATATGACAGTTAAGTTCTAAAGTTATGCTCATTTTACTGAAGAGTGGTCAACATGCCTCGCGAGAGGAAGATGTCGAGGAGATGAAGGAGTGTTGATCGACGACACACCCTTGGTGTCGACTCGAAGGTGATTCCAGAACACGGGTCGGAGTCTATTTTATGACCAAATGAAGCCCAGAAGGCCATTACAAATTACCAGAATGCCCCGAGACGAGTTGAAACCCTATATTTATGTTTTCTAAGCCATTGTTGATGGCTATGCTTTCTATTTTATATTCTCTTCATTGTTTTAGTCTGGAGAGATATATCAATTCTCCTTCGAGATTAATCTGAACTCCATTGTTTTATCATTGATTTATATATCTATTATTATTTCATATTATGATTTGTGTTATTGCTTTCATGTCTGAGTAATCTCTTGTTAGGTTTAAGTATTTCATGATCTTAATGTCAAACTGATGGATTAATTAGGAATTGCTAGGTTATCTATTGATTTATTCACCAAATTAGCTTTTAATAGTAGGATCTAGAGTAGTGACATAACACATGTGTGACTGATTACTTGAACCTAGAATCATAGTACAATTGAGAGGGATGAGAGTGAGGATTAATTAATAGAACCCAACTCTGCTCAATTAGATACCTAGGCGCATATGACAGTTGGTCTAGGAATCTACTTGAAGATAATCAATTAGGTCATTAATTCTTTTCTGAAGAAGTATCCATCGACGCCTCAGGCCCTAACATCGATCAACACTTGCTCCTTGTTAGAACGCAACAACTGGAACATAGGATTCATACACCTGATTAGTAATTGCAATGCGAAAACTGGATTACTTACTTATTTAAATCGAGTTTTAGAATTGAATATATAAAACCCTTAGTATCCTTGATTGTATTTTTAAATCTCTTGATTGTAGATCCTAAGTGTAGCTTTTATTTCCTATAATCTCACAAACAATCAATCATATGCTTACTGTTTTGTTCACTGCTTTATTATTTTTACCTAGCTTAAATCTTAATATCTAAAGTTTATGTGTACCTACGATCCCCGTGGATTTTGATCCTAAGTACTACAATTGAATCTCTTTTTTGAGAGAGAAAATTTTCTCTAGGGTTAATTTGAGCATATAAAATTCGGCAACGTTGTCGGGGAGCGAGGATTCGCCATTAGACTCAATTTGTTTGATTTAGTCTAGGTTATTTTTCTATTTAGTTTACTTACATAATTTTTGTTTTTATTGTGTTTCAGGTACATACATATTAGTATCATGAAGCAATGACTAGAGGTTTTTTGGGTTCTTCAAAGAAGGAGCATGCTGATTCACGCACGATCCGTAAGTCTACGAGGGAAGTATCGATCGACACCCTCCAAGGAGAAGAGATCGACAACATGAAACAAGCATCGATCGACATCAACTACTCGGTTATCGATCGAAACTACTTTGCAGGAAGATAGAGAAGGACGAGGTACTAACACTGAGTTTTGACAAGAATGGGGTTTTGGGAGGCGAAGAAGGTCGCGCTCGGAACAGCACATGTCAATTAATTTATGCACCTGGGGCGGCAATATCTGATGCCATTGCTGGTTTTGTGAATGCTAGGACTGAACGAAAAGACACTTAGAGACTAAAAAATTCATGAAGAGTTCTACGGCTAAAAAGTGTGCGATGCGTCATTTTACACTCAAGAGGAATGGTTTTGAGCTGAATACTGCATATATCTCTCTTGTGGGTCAGCATCCCTTTCATGGTCTTCCTCATGAATCTTTCATTAACCACCTTGAAACATTCAAAGATCTAGCGTGACCACTAAGTGAAATGGAATTTTTGAAGACTACTACTTCTCGAGTTATTCCCATACTCTCTTGCCTGGAAAAAGCAGTATGTTTGTTCAACAAGTTGCCACCTGATCTCTCACTACCTGTAATTACATCACAAACATTTTCCAACAACTTTAATCGATGTTGAGATATATGGTATAGGATGATGAGCAACATGAATCTGACCTGAGCTGAGCAGAAAAGACTCATATTAGTGACCCGAACTCACCAGCGATCAACACAAATACCTCAGCATTGATTGACACAAATACCTCAGCGTCGATCGACACTAAGACCTCAGCATCGATTGACACCAACCCTCTGTCAGTCCATAGCACTTGAAATGCATGAAAGGTCGAGTTGTCCTCAAGAAATTAAAGACTTGACACTAAAGAGGACCGATGTATCAAGTTGTTATCTTTTACTAGATGAGACATAGAGATCACCATGGAAGATTATTTGGAGCTAGAGGAAGAAGAACTGCCTCAATTTTGAGATTTTGATCCGAGTAAAGAAATCACTATTGAAGACTTCTTGGAGTTAGAAGAATGGCTTGAAAATTTTGATTGGCAGAGTTCACCGAAAGTTGACATCTATCGACACCATGCCATCTGACATCGATCAACACTAGCCACCTGATATTAATCGACACTCATCGTTGAACGAACAAACCGGTTACATGATTGGAATCAAAACCCAGTTGAGGAGATAATGCCCAAGTCCAAGGCCTCATACCTTACTGTCCACAAACATCTGATACCACCCATATGCGTAGAAGGAGCTGCTAATTTTCACATAAGAGAGAAGATGGTACATGACCCTGTGAAGTTTGAGGTTCCCTGCGGCTGTTTGTGGAATTGAATTTATTATTCCACCTGATTGGAATGTGGACTTGGGTTCTTACATAAGTAGCTTCTCAGAGCGGGTTGAGATATAGAAGTGATGTCGACATAGGCCCAACAGAAGAAGCATCGATCGACACTACCACTTCATTGTTGATCGACACCCCTTGCGTATCAAAGTAGAAGGAGTTTGAAGTGTATCGAAATATTTTTGATGGAGGCAACCACACAAGATCAGAAAAGTCTGGCGGGAAAGAAGAGGGAAGAATTAGAAGAAGAGAAAAAGGACTAAGGGATGTCCTCAGTTGTCATTGATTCTTCACTTTTCAGATGTGTCAAGAAAGAGTGCGTAGCATATGCTCTTCAGCAACCATTTGCAAAGCTTCACACACTCCTTATTACTGAGATGATAGATAAAGGAGAAGAATCTATGGAGGCTTTCCACAAAAAAAAGTAATGAAAGTTGAAGAAAGTAGTCACTGACTTTTTTTTGGAGCAAGTTCTCATTTTCATCCAAACTGAATCAAATCTCTAGAAGTTAAGCTAATGACTGAAAATAAGCGCTGAGTGGGAATCAACCCACTGGTAGGTAAGTTTAAATTTTGTTTTTATTTTTCATTTATTACTGATTTTTTGTTGCCTATTTTATTTAAGGTTGAAAAAGGACACGAGGAAGAGAACCTGCACTCAACATCGGACCGACACCTGACGGCAAACCATCACGAGCGTCTATCAATCACCACTTAACTCTGTCGATCAACATTCACCATTAGCGAGCAGGTATTCCGTTTTTCTTGTTAAATTTTTCATGTTGATTTATTTCCCACCCAATCTTTAGACTGTATAACACTGGGGATAATGTTGTTTAAGTCTAGGGGAGGTAATACTGATATTGTGTTTTATTTGAGCTATATATTATGTGTGTTTTGTTAAGTTTTATATATTTAAGAAGATAATTATCATCATATTTAAATTTTTTACTTATTGTCTAACCACTCTATAGCACCATTCTTAGACTTGTTAATTACAGAGGATACTAGATACCAACGTGGATCATCCTGACATTATTTCACACTTGCTTAGAAAGTTTGAAGGAATTGAAGCTGACCTTTCACCTAATATTGATTTATTTGCTTTGCTTTGGGGTTTGACATACATTGGATCGCATTCCTCCTGCAAGTCTAGAAAGTAAAAGTTTGTGTGCTTCTGATTCCTCTCTCTCCTCTCCCTCTCTCTCTCTCTCTCTCTCTCTCTCTCTCTCTCTCTCTCTCTCTCTCTCTCTCTCTCTCTCTCTCTCTCTCTCTCTCTCTCTCTCTCTCTCCTCTCTCTCTCTCTCTCTCTCTCTCCCTCTCTCTCTCTCTCTCTCTCTCTCTCTCTCCTCTCTCTCTCTCTCTCTCTCTCCTCTCTCTCTCTCTCTCTCTCTCTCTTCTCTTCTCTCTCTCTCTCTCTTCGTCATCTAAAGAAAATAAATAAAAGATTGAGATGATTTCCTAAGATGAAGAGTGTAGGTACATTACCAATGGCCCCTTTATTCTAATTAAAAGGAATGATCACACATCGTTGGAAGCGAATGGTAGATAAATTACATGTGACCCCATTATTTGCCTACACTTTGTCAAAACTAAATATAAAAAGAGAAAAGAAAAGAAAGATGAACAAGATGGACTGTATCAACATCATTGATTCATTGGACTTAGAAAATATAATAATAATATAAAGAGATTCAGAGAAGAGAGAAAGAAGGAAGAAAGGGATCAAAGAAGACTGCATGTGTGTTCAAATACTTGCAGGGGTAAGATTCCATGTGTTCTCTGATCGATGCTCCAAGGTAAAACCTTACACTTTTACTTTATGCAAGAAATGAGGTTAGTAAAGGGGTGAGTCAAGCTAGCATTTCTAAGTTGTTGGTAGAATAAATTTGATGCTCTACTAGGATAAGGCTTAAAACATTTTCTCTAAGATTAACACTTATTTGATGTGGGTTGCAACATAGGAGAAAGTGATAATGATAAGCTAGATATTTTGTGAGTCCCTATTTTTTAACATCTTCCACAAGTTTGCCCTTGTTTCGCTTGAGGACAAGCAAAAGGATAAGTATGAGGGAGTTGATAAGGCCTGATATTTACCATTTTTAGGCGATGATATCATTCATGTTTATATTCTATTGTATGTGTCTGGAGTTGTTTTAGAGTGTTTTCAGGTTCAGGTACGCTTTGGAGAACTTTAGTGATTCAAGAGTTTTTTGAGATGTAAATCTGAACAATGCGTCAGATTTTTATCTATGGGTGGAAACCTTTCCACCGTGAGATTGAGCTGATCATTTAAGAAATATAGAATTTGGAGCTAGCCTTCCAATGCAAGAAGTTTGAGGTTCATTTGACGGTTATATCTAAAGTTATGTTTGTTTTGTTGAAGAGTGGTTTATCTGCCTCGAGAGAAAGCTGTTGAGGAGATGAAGGAATGTCGATCGACGGCCACCCTTGGTTTTCGATCAACTGTGATGCCAGAACAGGGACCGAGTCTATTTTGATGACCGACTTAATCACAGAAGCCATCACAAAATTACCAGAATACCCCTAGATGACTTTAAACCATATATTTATGTTTTCTAAGTCATTGTTGACGGCTATGCTTTCTATTTTATATCTCTTGATTGTTTTAGGTATGGAGAGATAGATCAATTCTCCTCCAGAAATTTGATCTGAAACTCCATTGGTTTAATCATTGATTTCTATATCTATTATTATTTCAGATTATGATTTGTGTTTATTGCTTTTCATGTCCGAGTAATCCTCTTATTAGGTTTAAAGATTTCGTGAGTTTAATGTCAAACTGATGACCAATTAGGAATGCTAGGTTATTTATACATTTCTACTTCAAAGTGGATTGTAATACTAGGATCTAGTGTAGTGGAATAACAGAGAGTGTGACTGATTACTTGAACCTAAAATCATACAATTAAGAGGCACGAGAGTGCAATCAATTAACGCAACCCAAACTCTGGCTGGACTAGATACCTAGGCGCATAGGACAGTTGGTCAAGGAATCTAGTTGAACATAATTGATTAGGTCATTAATGATTGTCTAAAGAAGCATCGATTGACGCTCAGGACATAGCATAGATCGACACTTCAGCTTACTGAGATCAATGCATCGTCCATTTAGAGCCTTTAGACCAACAACTTCATCTCGCTAAAGATGTGGAAGACCATTTGTATCCTTAAGAAGGCATCTGCAGCTCGACCAGATGTTTATGGTTACAATGATGATGAGGAGGGTGTCAATGCTGATGATCAAACCGCTGTTTGGACCTGTGGGCAGAAGAACACTCTGATGATGACAGCTCCGTAGCAGCTCCCCAAGAGGTACCAAGATTGTTCTACCTAATTCCACAGACACCACTTTTCTTTGTTTTATTCCTTTCTTTTTCTCTTTATTTGTTACTTGATTTATTACGACCTCCTTTGGATATAGTTTCACATCGAGATGGTGTGGAAGTAAGTATGGAGAAGGATGCTACTAAGTAAGTATGGAAGGAGGATGCTAGTGATGTTTCATTTGTTTCTTGATTTTGGTGTATTTTAGATTCAATCCTAGAGTATGTGTGTTTTTTTTTATTCAAGATTGTGTGTTTGTGATGTTTTAAAAAAACTTATGAAGATCTTTACGCTATCACATTGTGCGATGTAGATTATCATTTTAATATTGACCATTTTACAGGACTCTTAGCGCAGACCCAAACTGGAGAAACCTCATGACCTAAAATCCTCCCAAACAACCTTTGAAACTCAAGTTATAGTGAATTGGAGATTGACTCTGATTATCTGGACCACTAATGAATGGCCAGACTCATCTTTTTGATACCACATTTACACCTTACCCTTGTGATAAATCCTCTCCTAGGGAATGCACACGAAGGTTAGTGAAAGGGATAAGCTTTGACCCAAAAGATAGATCAAAAGAATGGTGGATCGATGGTTCTTCCGTATAAGGCTGCGGAAGGCCAAATACTTTCTGAGTGGTCTAGTTCGTGCGAGGCACCCCCACTAGTGAACAAGACCGTGCTCATGGAGATCACTCTTTCTGGCATTATGATGTTTCGAATAAAAAAGGTTTCAAAAAATTTAAAGTAGATTTTTATTAAAAAGGTTGAATGATTAAATAACATAAAGCAATGCCTTTATATTAATAGGTTGTGGGTTAGACCAAATGTTCTAAAATTATTCTAGGAAATATAAACTACATAACTAAGGAAGACTTTATCAAAAGACCCAAGACTTTTGACCGAATTTGGGACGTTGTGGTTGGATGACTCTTCGGCTGGTCGTGTCCTTTTGCATGGTCGATGGCCTTTGAATTACCGTCCGAATGATACATTATACGACATGACTTGTATCTTGTTGTTGGGCATTTCATTATTTGGGCTGAAACATGTGCATAGACATATTTTCATAAAGTCTTCAAGTCCTCGTTTAGACCCCAAACCTATAAGTGAAGCCTTCTTTTAATTTGTTTTTTGCTAATCAAAGTTACATCACCCTTCTTTGGTCTCTATGCATGTTTTTGTCACTGTCATATGTGTAGCATCCCGAAACCCAAGCCCAATTTTTTAAAGGAAAGGGCTTCTCTACGGCCCAATAAGGAAAACCCTAGGGTTCCCTTCTCTTTTCTTTTAAATAGGCAGCATCCTCCTCTTTTTTTCTCTCATTAAAAAGTTAAAGCAAAGCTCTGTAGAGAAGTCCCGGGAGATGAAAGTCCTAGCCGTTAAGCTCTCTTCTCCTCTCTCTCTTCTCCCTATCTCTTGCCAAATCTCTCTATTCCTCTCTCTCTCTATCTCTCTCTCTCTCTCCTCCCTCCTCTATCCCTCTCTTCTCTCTCTCCTATTTCTTCTCCTTCTCCTCTCCTCACCGAGAGCCACTAGTGGTGGTGGGGATGTCGCGACAGGGTTGTGGGGGCCGTGAGGTTGCAGATATGAGTTATTGGATTCTCACCGATCCATTTTCTCTTTTTCCAGATCTCAAGATCTATTTCTAAGGTGAGGTAATTCGAATCCAATTTTCTTTTCATATCTTTATACTGGTTGATGAAGAACTAGAGTTTGGATAGTCCTTGTTTAAATTTAAGTTACTAGATCATAATAGATGCTAGGTTGATAAGATTGATTGATCATGATGGTTAAGAACCTTCACATTATTTAAAGGAAATAATGAACTTCCTCATGTTGATGTGGATGAATGTTTATGAGTGATTGCTTTTGTTATCGGCTGTTATGTAGTTTGTGAAGAATGATGATGGAAGCTAAGTTGCGAGAAGAAGTGCAAGTCTAGGTTAGTAGTGGATGTTACAATTGGTATGATATTAGAATTGGTACTACAATTGGTATCATGTATGTATGTATGGTTGTAAAGTGAAGTATGTGTGTGACACCAAAAACGGGTGACGTCTAATGAATGTGTCAAGGGTTAAAGTCAGGGTTAATGTGAACAAGAATGAGAAAGAGAAAGAGAAAGAGAAAGAGAAAGGTTAATGTGAATGTGTATTGATTGAGAAACTGAAAATGGGTGGCGTCAAGAATGAATTTTGATGAGATATTGAATAAGACCGGTGAACGGATGGTGACCGCGAAATGCAGGATAGAAAATGTGAAAGCTCGCCATAAGATCTATTCATTGCCAAGTCGTGGCATTAATTATGGCTATTCGGACCGGCGTGGCAGACTGAGCCAGAAAGGGCCAACGATGCTGGCAAATCATATAGCCATTTAGGAAGCTGTAAGGCAGTGGTTCACGTAAGACCTTTCGGGATAAGCCGACAAGAGGTGGGACGTCCTTGAGCAAGCAGGTAGGTCCTTACATCTAGGATGATTGGTGTCAGACTAGTTGTTGAGTAGTCGAGTCAAGTCAAATCTATGCTGTAGCGGTGACTGAGTTCATTGTATTGTGTGATCTCTAGGTTGATAGAAAAGTATGAAAGTGTTGTTGTATGTTATGGTAGGATGCATTTAATTGATTGGTTGTAGTGACTAGCCAGCTTTCGTTTCGTATTAAGTAGATTAGAGTTTCATGAGGAGAGGCTGGTTTAGAACCGCTTCACTGAGCAACCATTTACTCATGCCCTCCTTTCCATTTCTCCTATGCGCAGGACTGGAAGTAATAGTGTTATAAATTTGGTTGGGTTGGTATTTAATTTGAAGGTATGCGTCCAAGGATCCTGGTGCTAGTAACAAGATACGTTGGGTGGTCTAAAATGAGTAGACACGTGTCCATAACACCCGTCAAAACCCCAGTCGGACGGTGGGGGATCGGGCGTTACAATTGGTTCTCGCTCTCTCTCTGTTTGTATATCTCTCTCTTCATTCTCTCTCCTCGCTGAGAGTCCTCGAGTGGTGTGGTGGTGTGTCTGTTAAGTTTCAGATCAGAGTTTTGGATTCTCACCGATCCATATTCTCGTTTTCCAGATCCAGATCTCCATATCTCAAGATATATTTTTAAGGTGAGGTGATTCGAAACTCAGTTTTCTTTGCATGATCTTTATACTGGTTGATGAGGAACTAGGGTTTTGGATAATCCTTGTTTGAAAGTTAAGTTGCTAGATCATAATGGATGCTAGGTTGTTAAATTGATGGATCATGATGCATAAGAACCTTCACATTGTTTAAAGGACATAATGTATTGCCTTGTGTTGATGTGGATGAATGTTTATGAATGATGGCTTGTCTGATGGTTGTTATGTGGTTTGTGATTAATAATGATGGAAGCTAGGTTCTAGAAAGAAGTGCACGCCTAGGTTAATAGTGGATGTTACAATTAGTATGATATTACAATTTGTATCATGTATGCATGTATGCATGTATGTATGTATGCATGTATGTATGTATGTATGTATGTATGTATGTATGTATGTATGTATGTATGTATGTATGTATGTATGTATGTATGTATGTATGCATGTTTGTATGTTTGTATGTGTGTTTGAGGTCGAAAAAGGTGGCGTCTAATGAATGTGTCAAGGTTAAACTCAGGGTTAATGTGAACGAGAATGAGAATTATAAAGAGAATGGGTTATGTGAATGTGTATTGATTTGAGACACCAAAAGCGGGTGGCGTCTAGAATGAGATGTGATGAGATATGTGAATAATACTGTGAACGGAAGGTGACCACGAAATGCGGGATAGAAAAGGTGGAACGGCGCCGCAAGATCAAGTCAATGTCGAGTAGTAGAAAATTATGGCTATGACGGACCGCGGTGGCAAACAGAGCCAAAAAGGGCCAACGATGCTGCAGTTCGGATTGCTATTTAGGAAGTTGGCAGGCAGTGGTTCACAAAAACCTTTCGGGATAGGCCGACAAGAGGTGGGACGTCCTTGAGCGACCCCGGTAGGTCCTTACGTCTAGGATGATTGGTGTCGACTCTATGTTGTAGCAGTGACTGAGGTCATTGTATTGTGTGATCGCCAGGTTGATAGAAAAATATGAAATTGTTGTTGTATGTTATGGTAGGATGCATTTGATTGATTGGTTGTAGTGGCTAGCAAGATCTCGTTTTACATTAAGTAGTATATAGTTTCACGCGGAGAGACTGGTCTAGAACCCATTTACTCATGCCCTCCTTTCCATTTCCTTATGCGGCATGAATGTAAGTAGAAGTATATTGATTTGGTTGGGTTGGTATTTGATCAAAGGTATGCGTTCGAGGATTTCTGGGGCCAGTAACGGGACACGTTGGGTTGTGTAAAACGAGTAGAGACGTGTCCATAACACCCGGTCGAAACCCCGGTAGGAGGCGGGGGATTAGGGCGTAACAATATGTGCATACATGTGTAGAAACAATGGAGAGATTAGGGTAACCATTGTTCGCGTTTACTACTTAGGTATGATTGGAACATTTAGGTGGTTAAACACGGTCATGTGTATCTGGGTGGTTGATAAAGTAAATGAGCGTTAAAACTGTGTAATTTTATATCTCTTTGCTGTTTAAGTACCTTTGCATGATTCCCTCCAAAATTTGATATATATGAAAAAAATGAAAAACAAATTTATTGAGTTTATAGTAGTGTTTCGGGAAATGGAATCAGTACCATGATAATTATTATCATTTTATCTTTTATATACCTAAAAGAATGCATTATTTGAGGATTGGAGTTTAATATTGATGAGTGTAGATGAGTTAAGACTTGAATTGTTTAGATAATCATGGTTATCAATATACTCTGTCTCTCAAAATATTTTGCTTAATGTTTTGCATCTGTCTTGCTGCTACTAATAACCATAAACACGTGAGACTTACTATAAACAATTAACAGCCTGCCAAACACCTAGCCCATCACACATGATGGAGTTTTTCTGGTGGAAGTGTCACACCCACTTTAAATGAATTTAGTGAGTTAATTCTTGAATATGAGACTTGCATGTTTGGAGTTTAGAGTATGGTCAGATCTGTGCGTCCTGATGTGGATTTGGGTGAATATTCTGATGGTTTTTAATTTATGTGGTTAGCGCAAGGTGAGGTCTCCGGAGGGTAAGCGAACTCCCGAGTTTTCAAAATTCTTTTTCGTTTGGCTTAATCTCGGTTCCTTTACTTGACGACAAGTAAAGATTCAAATCCAGAGATTTGATGTCTTTTATTTTTATCAGTTTGTCAAACTAATTTTTGGCAAAGAATGGTTGATTTTTCAAGATAGTCTTGTCTTCTCAGGGTCATTTGGCATTGGATAGGGAGTTGGAAGAAAATGAGAGTCTTGATCGAGATGTGCTGGACAAGTGACAAGGATCAATCGATCCACACCTAGGATCGATTGATCGTATCTGACGACGATCGCCCGATCCTTACACAAGAGAGTGAATCCATGTAGCGAGAACTTCCTTTCTTGGAAAGGTTATAACAATGCTACCCAATTTCAGCTTCGATTTGGAGATCTACTCACCAGGGCCAGACTTGGTCCCACAATTCTCTAAAGGAAGAATCTCTTGAACAAACTAGAACTTGGATATGCTCAGAGCAATCACTTTAACACATACTTTTATTATAAATCATTTGAAACTCTACAAGTCTTGTCCAGTCAGGTTTATAAGACTCTGCACACACGCGGATCTCGACCGACCAATTTCTGACTCACACTTGAGACTCAAGCCAACAAACACATTGCTTGATCTGTACGTCAAAACCCAAAATCTCTTGGTCACCCTGTTTTGACGACTAGCCTTTTATATGTTTGAAAACCTAACCTACTCTCAATAACCCATTTCATTTATATACTCTCCACACCAAGTGATTCTTGAATATTATCTTTCCTCTATTTGCACCACCATATCTTCATCTTGATTTGAAAATCTCAACCTCTTCATGTTCACTTTAAAACATTGAGCACCCACAGTCTTTTGAGATAACCGAGGTTTACTTTGGGCCAATCATCATCTTCAAGGCATGTGTAACACATCTTGATCCCTAGACCTTCAAACCAAAGCCCATCACTTCTCCAATTTTAGGCATTTTGTAGACATCATGAAGAGACCCAATACAATCAAAAGCTCACCATCGACACTTAGCCAAATTTACATGTCTATAAGAACATAGAGTAAGAGTAGTTGTGGAAACATGAATCATTTTACCTCCTAAGGACTTACCACCACTACATCACAATAGTCCATGTCTCAACATGATTCTGCATTTCTCAGCTGAGACACATTCATTCATATCTTATGTATTGCCTCTTTCTTATTGTTTTTGTTGGTGATAGTATCAGATCATCCAAGTAAATTCCCAAGAGTGATTCTTGTCATTGAAAGTTATGTTACTGTTCTAGAGCTTGGAAAGTTTGCCCACTCTTGTTAGATACTGCTTTTCTCACTCGAGATTGAATCATATCTTTCAAAAGTATTAATAATTATTTTATATGAGTTTCATATGTTGGTTTTTCTCTTCAGCATGAACGATCAAGCTCTGGAATTCAGCAATTACTTCATAACTATCTACTTGCTTTACCATAAACATTTTCATTCATATGAGGTATTACAAGCAGTAGTGAATCTCTTTCTATAGGATTAACTTGATATCAGTCCAAACAATGATCACAATCAGGTATAATTGTTGTAGCAGCCTAACCCAGCAGGCGTGTTTATCTTTCTGAGACTGATCCTATCATTACTAGGAACAAAATAGTAGGTTGGCACTTTCACAAGTTAGACATACGCTGATCACAATCATGGAATATTAGTCATTTAGAAGCTAATTATATAAGTCTTATTACTCTTTATTGTTCGCAGATCCCCAAAGCTTTTCGCAAATGCAGAAAGTTGCTGATGTCTAGGGGTTTAGTAAATATATCAGCTAGTTATTCCTCATATGTTACATGCCTAATGATTGCAAGTTTCTCCTCAACTAGTTCTCTAACAAAATGATGCATGATGTCAACATGTTGGTTCTAGAGTGCTGAACAGAGTTTTTCGATATGTCTATTACACTTTGATTCGATTATCACAGGGCACTAGAAAGAGAGAGTATTGGTACAATAGTCATTAACAATGTGCCGCATCCATAAAAGTTGAGTGAAGAAGCTTTCAAGAACAATATATTCCGCTTCAGCAGTGGACAAGGACACACAGTTCTATTTCTTACCATGCCACAAGACTACATTATTACCAAGAAAGAAACACCCACTTGACGTGCTCTTCCTATTGTCAAGACATTCTTCCCAATCTGCATCACAAAAACCAGCAAGATTTGTGTTAGTTTCGATTGTCTAATTCATACCATAGTTAAGTGTACCCTTCACGTATTTGATGATCTGTTTTACTGCTTGTAGATGAGAGAGATTAGGTTTAGCCTGATATCAAGCACACAAGCCCACGCTCAGACAAAAATCATGTCTACTGGCTGTGAGATACAGTAAACTACCTATCATCACCCTGTATAGGTTCTCATCTACCTTTGTACCTTATTCATCTTCGCTTAAATTAATTGTAGTGCTCATCGGTGTTCGCACGATCTTGCTCATCTCCATGTCATATTTCTTCCTTGTGTATCTGCTCTAAGAAACAAAGACACCTCCATCAGTTTGTCTTACTGGTAGACCAAGGAAGTAATTAAGTTTACCAACCATGCTCATTTCGAACTCCTTGGTCATAGTTTTTACAAACATATCAATTAAGCTCTGTAACCCCAAAGATTATGTCATCAACATATATTTGAACCGTCAGAATGTCTGCCTCCTGATTTAGAATAAAGATCATCTTGTCAACATTCGCCGTCTTGAATCCAGCTGAGAGAAGAAACTGTGTGAGTCGTTCATACCATGCTCTTTGAGATTGCTTGAGTCCAAACAGTGCTCTCTTTAGCTTCTAGACATAATCAGGATCCTTTGGATCTTCAAACCCCTTTGGTTGTGCAACATACACTTCTTCTTGCAATACTCCATTAAAAAGGCACTCTTGACATCCATCTGATACAACTTAATTCTCAGTTTGCATGCGATCCCAAAAAAAACAGTCGTATGGATTCAAGGCGAGGCTACTGGTGCAAAAGTTTCATTGAAATTGGTTCCTTCAATTTGAGAGTAACCTTGTGCCACAAGCCTTGAATTTTTTCGAACAACATTTCCTCTTCATTTATCTTATTCTTGAAGATCCATTTTGTACCAACCACATTCACCCCTCCAACTTTGGACACAGATCCCACACATCCAGTCTAACAAACTGCTTGGAGCTTCTCGTGCATGGAGTTTTTTCCAGAACTCATCGCCAGGTGCCTCATTTGTGGTCTTTTGGATCGATCATTGAAATGAAACACGCTAGTCTTACCATCGTTTTGAAATCAATCTGCTTATTCCAAGTTTTTATTCCGTTCAGAACACCAATAACATCCTCTATAGAGTGATTCCGATGAACTTGAGTAGGAACTAGTTCTTCCTTCTCAGCCACTTATGTTTCAAATGCCTGATCTTCTTTTACATTCTCCACTTTCGACTCATCCTTTGTGGACTTCTTTCCTCTTTTTGTGTTTCAACTAGTTTTAGAATTAGGATTTGATTTTCATCGACAAAACATTCACAACATCTCCTAAGTAATATGTTCTCTTGTTGTAGACCCAGTAAGCCATGCTGTTGGTGGAGTAACCAAGTAATATTCCTTCATCACTTCTTGAGTCAAACTTTCCCAGCTGATCCTTATCATTCAAGATATATCATATGCACCCAAAAATATGAAAGTAAAACAAGTTTGGTGGTTTCCCCTTCTAGAGTTATATGGAGTCATTTTGGTTCCTGGTCATACATGCACACGATTGATGATGTAGCAAGCACTGTTGATAGCTTTCAGACCAAAACCGAGTTGGAACGTTGTTGCCATGTAACATGGCTCTGGCCATTTCCTAAAGTGTTCGTTTCTTCCTTTCTACTACACCATTTTGTTGAGGAGTACGTGGAGCTGAATATTGATGTCTTATTCCTTGATTCTGACTAAATTTCTCAAAAGCCTTATTATGAAATTTTCCTTCAGGATCACTTCTAATTTGACAAATTCCTCATTTTTTGTTTGTAACTGTAAGGCAAGGATTTTGAAGCTTTTGAGCATCTGATTTTTCCCTGAGAAACATCACCATGTATATCAAGAATATTCATCAACCAACACAACGGTATACCTTTTTGATGTGATACTTTCGGTTAGGACCAGTCCTATGAGATCCATGTCTACCAGTTGAAGGATTTCAAGTGGTCATGGTGTCCCAATTTTAAGTGCCAGATTTCAAGCTTAGATTTCGTAGTTAGCAAGCAATGATTCGTTGCATTCCACATATAACAGTTGTTCCTTGACCTGATACCTTGGAGCTTCACGTGTCTTTTCTCATCTAGCTCTTTGCAATATATCTTTGGGAAGATAACCATTAGTCTTTCATCACACAGGTGGCTTATGCTGATCAGATTAACTTTCAGTCCTTCTACCAGATACACATTTATCAGCCGTGGTTGTTCCGAGTTATCAGTGTGACCAACTCCATGTACTCTGCCTTGCTTACCATCACCAAAGGTTACCCTGCCTCCTTTCATAGGAGATATCTCAGCCATAATATCTTGATTTCTAGTAATGTTTCATGAGCATCCACTATCAAAACACCAAACATCGGATTTTTCTCCTTCGTTGATGTGTAGGCAAAGTTTGCACGTTTCATTCATTTTCATCTAGTGGCATCTGATACATAGAGTAGAGATCACTCTTGGCTATCCATGCTTTCCTAAACTTGTACCTTTCTAGAAAGCATTTTTCGGATCTCCAAGCCCTTCCAATCTTCTTAATCAGTTGATAGCATGTCTCCTTCATGTGACCTGATATTCCACACACGAAACACTTGTTGAAGACAAAAAGCTTTCCGGATTGTTTTGAATTTTTTCTTCTACACTCTTAATAGTTTTCTTCTTACATGACGTTTTCTTTTCCCGCCTAATAATTCCTTGTTTTAGATTCACGTTCTGCGAAGGTTGATTCCTAATTCCATCTGAGGTTTCCGTGATCGGCGATCTCTCCATCTTTAGAATATTGATTTGAGCTTTCAGTACTGCTTTTTCTTTAACAATCTGAGGTTCTCATTGCTCAGCCTTGACAAACTACCACGCAGTTCCTTATACGTATCGTCTTCCATGATGGTCTTAGAGTCGTCTTCTTCAGTTATTTCTGATTTATCCAGGTTATTCCCAAGATCTCAATCTGTATTCGATTTTCAGTATTGATGAGGTTGACTGCTCTAATACCAATTGTAGAAAGTAGAATTTGGATATGCTTAGAACAATCACTTTAACATATACTTTTGTTAGAAATCATTTGAACAAACTCTAAAATTCTTGTTCAATTATATTTATGGGACTCTGCAAACACGCAGATCTCGACCTGATCAATTTTCTAACTCACACTTGAGACTCAAGCCAACACACACGTTGCTTGATCTGCACGTAAGAACCCAAGATCTCTTGGTCACCCTGTTTGATGGCTTAGCTTTTTATATGTATGAAAACCTAATCTACTGTCAATAACCCATTTCATTTATATACTCTTCACACAAAGTGATTTTCGAATATTCACGTTCTTTATTTGCACCACCGTATCTTCATTCTTTGATTTGACAATCTCAACCTCTTCATGTTCACTTAAAACAATGAGTTACAGCTCTCTCTTAAAATCCTGCTGAGGAGCTTAGCAACCAACAACAACGGTGGATATCCGAAAACACACTACTCTGTTCCATCATCCTTTTGTCAGCCTTTTATAAAACAAGAATTACAATAATCAGACACTGAACCAGTCAATTAGACCATCCCGAATTGTAACAAAATACAATACATCAATTTGGTCTGAGTAACCTTCTGATCCAACAGTCTCCGAGTGACTTAGAATATTATGTAAACAAGTTGGGACCACCTAAAAGAAAAGTTGGACCACCTTCTAACATTTGAGTTATTATTATTTTTTCATTGAGTTATTTTACCTTAGCGATGAAACCTATTATGACTTTATATAGACAAACAAATAGTGATTTCTCATTTTAGGTATTCTTGATTTTTCTTACGTCCGTAAGATAAATGTGTAAATTTTATTCAATTAAAAATACTTTTACAGCAACTACGTTGAAATATTGATAATTTGAAAGATTGGTGGGAGTTTAGAACAATGGATACATTAGACTTTGGTTAATGTTTTATAGATCCTATTAGTTGGAGGCTTTCCTCGCAGTTGTGTCTCACGTGGATCAAATTAGTAAATATAAATATATATTATTTTTTTGGTGAAATTGGATCCTTAGTATATATATATAAAATATGAATTCAAGAAGCAATTTCACAATATTATATTATATGATTTGTAATAAAATATTAAAAATGAAATTTATTTAAATATAATTAAAAGGAAACATAACAAAAGCTTTTTAAAATGACATATATGAGTAATATTTTAAAATTTACAAAGTTATGTATGCAATCAACCATTCTTAAAATTAATGTGAGTGCGACACGTAAAAAACTAATTTATTAAATTATATTATAGAATTTGATGTGGTGTATATTGATTCTCGTAATGTCTATGTGCACATCTTTGCCGCTAAATGTTGTGTATGGCTTACTGGAAACATGTAAAGAGTAAGAAAGGTTTCTAGATTGTCCTGAGTTACATGTGATTTAATCTGAATCAGGCTACACCAGTATGTCAAGAAATTATATTTGAGTAGACTCATTGTTAGTCTGTCCAAATATACAAAGAATACATACAAGATAAATCATGTGATCTCTTATTTCTGTCTTATCCTTGCAAAGAGCACATGTATCATTAGCTTCTAAGTTTCCATGCAAGCATACAATCACCCATTGAAAATTGATCATGGATCCTAATCCAGGTGAATAAAGATATTTGGGTGTTGGGTAAACCAGACCCCCTTATTCCAATCAATCTACACAAAACATCATGTATGAGGTTCCAAATACTGTTTTTTCCTGAAAACTGGCTTGAAGATATCATGTTTGTTTCCAAAGAGAAGTGTCCCTCCATCCACGTTTTCTGAGTGTTTAGCTATCTCCGAAAGTTGAATTGTATTTAAGGTCAAATTTCATGTTTAGTGGGCGAGAGTTTCTAGATCCCTTGCCTATTTCCATTAGAGGAAGAGGCATGCCTACGATTTTTTGGGCCCATGTAAAAAAAAAAACAAATGGTTTTCCACATTTTCTTCTATAAAAAGGGGTTGCTGAGATGTTGAAATTAATCTTAAGCTACTCTCTCAAATAAGAGTTTCGATGTAGCACTTAAGGATCTAATCTACAAGGATCGAGGATCACACAGTAGACTATAGTTTTAAGTTAAGCTAACCTAATAATCTGAAAACAATAAAAACAAGGCAATAAATAGAATGGTTGGAAGTGATGAAGAAAACGCTAGACCTAGGAAAATTAAACAAGTGATTCAAAACTGCAAGGTGCCAAGGGTTTGTTGCGCTCAATAATAGAACTCAAATCACTCAATGATAAAGTCAACAAAAATCTCGCTACAAAAACTAACTAGGTATAGATCCTAGAAAACCAACTCTGGTTGCTGCTTTAATCACTACGACATGCATGTAATGATCATATTAGATTGTTTTCAACTCTGTTCCTTGACCGACTTTCAGTGCGAATAAGTAATCCTGGTTTAGAACTCGATGAATAACCCGATAATCATATTAATCATCAATTCATCATTAAGCCCTAGAAATCTCTAAATCTAATATGATGATTACTCAGACATTATGAATCAAAATATAATCAAATTATGAATATATATCATCAATAATGAAACACATGAGTTCAAAGAAGACTTTGAAGGAGTACTTTCTAATCTCTCAGAACCTAAAACAAATCTTAACCATTAAAAATGACTTAGAATCAATAAATATAAGCTAAAACAAGACTTGGAGACAATTGTAAATAAGACAAACTTCTGGGCCAAAATGAAATTCTTAGTAGTTGATAAAAACTCGTTGGGAGCAGATCAGGAATGGTGCTGTTTAACACCATGCTATAAGCTCGACAACATCCTCCCGCGCGTCAGATGGACCACTCTTCAGTAAAACGAGCATAACTTTTGATTTAACATATGGACCGACCTCAAATTAGTGGAATGGGAAATCTAACTCTACCCTCTATCTTGTGTAAAAATATAAGCTTCATAAATTTAAAGGGAAGACCGCCATCCATTGCTAAAATTCTGACGCATCTGCATCTCAAATTGCTCTAATTTCTCCAAAGTTGCCCACAACATACCTAGACCCGAAAGACTCTGAAAACAACTCCAAACATAAATAATAGACTCTAAAAACAGACTTATAACATGGTAAAACCTGTAAAAAATGTTATATCAACTCCCATGACTTATCATTTGCTTGCCCTCAAGCAAAATAGAGAATCAACCTGTTGAGAGGTTTCAAAACGTAGGAACTTGACATACCATGGATTTACCAATTTTCACCCATAGTATATGTGTTTTTTAGATATTATTATCTGTGTTCGGATTCTATTTTAGAGTCTTTTCTGGAATAGGTATGTTTTCATGCAATGTCGAGATTATTGAGCTTTCTGGAGCTTAATGATGAGGAAACTAGTAGCTGTCGAGGAATTAGAAGTTAGAGTCGAGATTTAGGATGTGTGTCGATGGAAAACACCTTGTTGGTATCGATCGACAGTGACACGAGGTAAATGACTAAGTGTTCGTGACCGACTTGAAGCCCAAAAGTCCCACATAATTATAAAACTACCCATCGACGACCTAATACCTATTATTTATGTGCTTTGCCATCTCTTTAGACAGAGAAGAGAACTTTTATAAGCTTTCATATTATTCTATAGTTTTCAGTAGTTTTGAAGAGAGAAGATTAAACTCTGTCAAAGATTTGTATTGGGAACTCCTTTGTTTCTTAACCTTATTCTATCTGTGCATTCTATTCAATATTTATTATGTTTTGCTTGATCATGTTTGAGTAATTCTCCTTGTTAGATTTAGGGTTTTATTAGGGGTTTATATGTATTGCTAAACATAGAACTGCTAGGCTGAATTGATAAGGGATCCTTCACCAAAATTGAGTAGTTCTCTGTGTTAGATTTAGGGTTCTATTAGGGTTTATATGTATTTGCTAAAAATACAACTCGTAGAGTGAATCGATAAGGATCCTTCATTAGAAATTGATATCATTGCTTGTGTTCTAGAGTAGCAAACTAGAACCATGAACTTATGATATAGATAATTACGACGGTAGGATCTATACCTAATAATAACTTTGTTGAGCTAGATTTTTAGATGCATGTGAAAGCTGGTCTAGATTGACTCAGTAAACATATCGATTAAGACGATAAGGCTTGTCTAAGGTAGTATAAAATTGACACTCTTACCATAGTATCGATCGACCCCTAGTTCTTTTGCTCGCAGATCGATGGTGGACCAAAGACATAGTCATTTAATTAGACTCACAGTGATATCTGGATATTCTTGCTTTAGTATTCGAGTTCTTAGGATGGTTTACCACACATCCTTAGCATCTATATTACAATACTATAACCTGAAACCCTAGATCTAGCTATTCATTCTCATAAGTTTACAAACATTCTCAATTAATCTCTGATGTTACTGTTTTACAATTACTTGCCTAGCTTAGTCATAGTATTTATAAGTCTATTGTATGCACACACTCTATGTGGATTAGATCCTAATTAATACCAATTGGTTCTCTTATTTGAGAGATGTAAATTGCTCATGGGTAAGTTCAGTGATATATAATTTGGCTCCGTGGCTGGGGAACATTGGATTCGCCATTGGACTTGATTAATAGGTTTCGCCTAGGTTTATTTTTTTTAGTTACTTAATTTTTTTTTTTCTTTTAACTTAAGGTGCATGCACAGCAGTACCATAAACAAAAAGAAAAGCTATTCTTCTGAGACCTAGCTTTGTTAGAACGGCATGATCCGCAAAGAGAGACACAAAGCAATCGATCGATAACAATATTCTTCAAGTACCTTCGAATACTACTTGTGGGCGAGACACGATTGAAAAACAATACACCCTTTGTCGATCGACACTAACCCGCAACCAAGCAACATGGTGGCAACTGTTATACTAACTAAGGGATGAGAACAGAGTCATGCATGACCAAGATGGTCATCTGCGTAATGCAGCAGTACATACCGGATGATGAGGGGGCTGTAATCACTGATTCCCGAATACAGGGTGGCAGTAATCACTGACCCATAAGAAGCTGCTACAACTCTAGCTGAGATTGCGCGCACCAGAACGTTCACGACTGCAACCGTCCAGATCAATACCATGCCAACAGATCTACTATTCGTCCTCCTACTTCCAGAGGACGATTCAAGCTGAAATTGTTGCATACTTTACACTTGTGGGAAGACATCTTATCATGGTCACCCCACATGATCCAATGGACAATCTTGAGAGGTTCAAGGATCTAGCTTCTGCTATCAAAGGCCAATGTAAGGCTCTTCAAGTACTCACTTGTTGGAGATGTTTCATAATTTGGCTTCAGCAGTTACAACCAGGATCTCTTACATCTGAGAAGACATCAAGAACGTCTTCATGTGTAATTTCCTTGATGATTCGCGATCTGAAGCCTTGGGGAACATAGTTTCTACATTCACACAGGAGCCTGCAAAATCATTCATGAGCTTTCTGGATAAGATTCAAATCATATATCAGAGGGGCTGTCCACACCATGGATTCAATGAGGTACATCTGCTAAAGTACTTTCTTCATAGGCATCGTTGTGGGTTTACCAGATGGCTCTAGAGAGTGCTAGTAATGGGAATTTACCACTAGGAATCCAGAAGACGCTGTGAGATTTATTGAGAACTCTGACATCTTGAAATAGCACCAAGAACACTGATTTGAAGAGGAAGATATCGGATGCTATCCTTGGTAAGGACAGATGAATGAAGTTAAGGCCAAGCTGGACGGTGTTCACAAGCTTCTCAAGAAGCAGATTAGTTTTTGCAGAAGATGTAGAGGCTGTTGATACCACTAGTGAAAAAGGGTGATGAAATGATGTGAACTACATCAGTGGGTACTGGTTTTTAGAAGTATGAGAATCACAGTGGAAACACGAACTCTTACGGCACTGGTCAAAGACGGTTAGTTGCAACCAGAGTTCACAACACCAGAGATCTTACAACAACAAACAATATCATGAACTATGGAGATTCTCTTATCAGAATTTTCCACCAGCAACTCAAGGAAGCAAAACAGAGAGTATGATTGATCAGGTTCTTGAGGGTCAGAAAGAGCTGACAGTGGATTTCAATGGGAAGATAAATGTTGTACAAACCAACCTGAATAAAAAGTTCGAAGCTGTAGCACCCCTGAACTGTCCTAGACATATGGTCGGCCAACAATTAAACAAGAACATGACGGATAGACCGACCAAACACCCAGGGTAAGAGATGAAATGAGCCAACCAGGCATACAACAATCAAACAAGAACATGACTGACCGTCCAACCCAACACCATGGTCCGGAAGCGCTACGTGACGGCTATGGACAATTTGGTCATAATCATAGAACTTAATCCGCGACCTAGACCAGTTCATCCACTAAATTGTCCACTAAATCATGAATCCTTCCCTCCACAATTAACAAAAACCCTAACATTCTTTTTACCAAAAGCATGATTTATACAAAAGCATGATTTGTACAAAAAACGATAAACAGTTGGGATTAGAAGTCAGACACGGCCATTCCCGCCACACACGATCACACAATACAATGGAGAACACATCCCGATAAATCTGATAACCCTAGAATAAGTCACCAGGGTCAATGTACCCGGTCATCAACCTCTCGATCGGAGTAATCGTTCACATCCAGGGGCCCCCTCGGATGATTCATTTCACCCGTCTCGTCAGGAGCTCTTGTCTCGACTTCAACCATGTCGGGATAAACATGAATCGGATCCCATTTCTCTAAAATCCACCCCTCGGATGATTCACTTCACCCAGTCTGCCTCGCGTACTCGACGTCAAACAAATAATCAGAGACTTGCGTAAGGTACAGTCCGCCGATGGCACCGCGACACTCGTGATAATCACCAAGAGTCTTATAAATCCCCCTTTAGTTCTCCGAACTCGCTTAAGAACCTATCGCGACGACTCCTCATCACCTCGGGACCATCTCTCTTTTTCCTCGCCTATAGGCTTGGCGAACCTCCATCGCAACCGATTCTCTTTCGCGACGACGGGAACTCTCCAACTCATCTTTCAGACGAGTAATCTCCTTGTCTGCCATCTCGGCCCTGAATTGAGCCATGCGAGCCTCCTGGTTACTCACATCGAGAGATCGGTTCATCATGAGGAGACCCTGCAAAAACTCTCGAAGTCAAGAAAGGGTCGGCCTTTCCAAAAACAAAATATACTAAAACTATATACTGAAGGACCGAGACATACCCCGTTGACCATCCTCGAGGCCTTGGTAAATTCCGGCACCTCGCTGGACTCTCCCTCGGTAGGAGGAAAGTCGAAGTCATACGGCTCGTCAAAATCAATTCCCTCACCATCATTTCCATCCATCTGGCTGTTGAGATAGTCTCTAAGTACGTTGTCAGGAGAACATGGCTCGACAACCACGTCATCGTCGACGATAACGTGCTTCTCTTTTCGAGACCTCGAGCGGGTCCTTCCTCGCTCGAGCTTCGTACGGAATGAACCCGTCCATGCTCGATTATGTACCTTCTTCCACCGCTAAATATGGTTGAAACCAAGAACGGTGCAGAGCCATAGCGCGACGAACTCGCTTTGGGGTAAACATTTCCCAAAAGAATATACCACCCCAAAGTAGATCCCTGGTGGTTCCCAAGTCTTCCGGAGATGGAGGGAGAGGGTTAGTCTCTGTAAAACAAAAAAAAAGGACATGTAAGGTCAAAATATCATCAAAACCAAAGCTAGCGGGTACCCGATCGAGAATACCTCTCCGGCCCCATATAGTCATAAAAAGAGGGATGCAACTCTCCTCCACAGATGCATTGTTCACACGAACATAGAAAAAATTCTCCTTCTACCTCACGGTAGTTTGATACGAACCCCGTTATGATCGTCATTCCCGGTCGAGGCCTCAGCTGAACTATGTCCAAATATCCCCAAGGTATCAACATGGCTTCGAGATGGTCAACGTCGAGGGTTATACCCCGCTCGTAACTCAGCACCGAAATCCCAACGATGTGCTGCAAACCACATATGTTGACCTAACTGACCGACAGCTTGAATCCGATTGAACAGCCGCACGATAACTTCTAGGATAGGAAACCATAAGTGGAGATCCGGCAACTTCCCCTTCTCTCGGAAGAAGAAACTCTACTAAATACGGAACTCCACAGAATTTCCAAATGGAATCAAGACTATTGGGACAACTCTCGCTTGGGCAGCCAGCGACGGGGTTTGCACAAAACAAAGGAGGAGCCCATGTTCCGGGCCTAGGAGGTTTCACCTCCGAATCGACCAAGGGTGCTGTGAACTCCATCTTGGGTGCAGCATCGCTATCTTGCGAGCTAGAGCTACCAGGAACAAAAACTATCGGGATGAGACTTGGTGGAAGCTTTTCTCCTTGAAGACATAATTTTCCTTTTTTCTAAGAAAATGATCTTAGGCGGAAGCCAAGAGGGAAAGATAGGAGAAAATGATCTTCCTTGGGAAAGAGTTTGTGGAAAATGAACAAGTGAAGAACTTGAAAAGCTTACTCCACTTACTTATAGGCAAGAAAATTCACTATTCACACAGGATTTTTCAGACATTGGATTCCGCCTAACTTACCCGGCTCGTCTAAATCGCTCGCAACAACATAACAATTCTAACGAGCTGGGGGGTTAACTGTTGGGGTTAAAATCGGTTACGACAGAATCAAAGCCTGAAACTCCCAAAAAAAGTCCTCTTTAGAAAAAAAGAACTAAGAAAAGAAGGGTGGGAAAACGAAATCAAGTTTCGTATAAATTAGGAAAGAACTGATATGACGAGTCCTCAAGAAAAAGAACCTGAGTATCAAAACAATGAAACAACCGTGGGTCTCAATAATTAGACTCGCCCTTTTGGCGAGTTAGACCAGTCCAACTCACCGAATGGCGAGTTGTGCCAAGCACGACGGCCAATTCACCCATTCGGCGAGTTGGACCAAGAATGTTTGGTCAACTCGCCCGTTCGGCGAATGGGCCGACAACAGCGGCCAACTCGCTGAACAGGCGAGTTGGACGAGAATGTTGGTCAACTCGCCCGTTCGGGGAGTTGGGCCGACCACAACTATAACACCCCCGGACTGTCCTAGACATATGGTGGACCAACCGGCAAACAATCAAACAAGAACATGACCGATATACCGACCAACACACATGGTTAGAGATGAAATGAGCCAACCGGCCACCAGGGTTAGAGTTGACATGACTGACCGCCCAACCCAACACCATGGTCCGGAAGCGATATATAACGGGCTAGGGACAATCTGGTCAGAGTCAAAGAACTTACCTCGCGATCTAGACCAGTTCATCCACTAACTCGTCCCGCTAAATCATGGCTTAAGGCTTTGAACCCATACCAAGAGTTAGCGTTTCCGTTTGATCAAGGCCTAAGGCTTTTCAACCCGTACCAAGACCTAACGTTGTGTTACACTGGACTACTTCAAATATCAGAGTACTCATGATGCCCATATAAAACAAATACTTTATGAAAGGAAGAAATATTCATACATTGATAATTCAAGAGTGGGCCCGGCCTAATGCCAAATCGAGTCAACACAACGAAAATCAAAATACCGCTTACAAAAGGAATAAAAATCAACACTGGTGGTCCTAACGTCCAGGACCAACCTATCCGATCATCCTTACTAAAGCGACCTGCAAAAAGGACAACGAAGTTGGATGAGTAACCTAATGTTACTCAGTGAGCTGGCGTCCTCTACCCGCAACCTATAAACTAACCCAAACAACACAAAATAAAAATCAATCTAGCTCTAGCATGCAAACAAAGCTAAGGCTACACAATCAATCCCTAGTTAACCATATATATGCCTGAGTTCATTACTCATGTAGTGTTAAACACTTAGACTATACAAGTATCATTAACCGGTCTACCAATAATCAGACAAGAACATGATCGGCCAATCAATGATACCACATAGCTTTCAGTGTCCACCACCCTTCATAAGCAATCGCTCGAACAATATAACAGCCAACATTGGGTCTACACTAACCAAAGAGACACCCAAGCGTAATCCGGTATCTAATCCGGAATTAGAACTCAATGTCTGAAACCTGCAAGAAAAATAAATCACCAATATTCAACAATAATAAGATACTAACTAGCCACGACTCTATTATAACTCGTAACACCGTATTTCAGTGTTGCAGTTACCCTAGGGTTACCATAACCCTATACTAGACACAACACTCTAACTCGTCACTCTAACCTGGGCCCTGGTGACTTCGTGTTCCTCCTCTACATCGGCAATATCCTATCTCCCTACAACAAAGGCTAGAAGAAGGAACTTTCAACCGACCGCGGCCCACAGTCATTCGGGTCACCACGCGACAGCCCACTGTCATTCGGGTAACTGCCGGACGTTACACCGTCGTGTAACACTCAGCCCTAGGACATGACCCCGTCTCTCTGATTCTTCCCGATCCAGCGAATAAGGGATTTCCTTGAACCCTCTGAGTACGAGGTCGAGGAAACACTAATCACCCCTAAACATTCCTAGCATGGGTGGGTTACGCACATGCTGTCGGCAACACACACTCAACACAACCTTATTCCAGAACCTTGCCTAAGGCTAAAGTTCAAGATCCTAACTAAACTCTCGACTCAGCAACACTAACCAATAGTACCATTAGTCCGGCCTATATGGCCTAAGACCCTTAATACAAATATATAATAAATTAAACAACAATATCATAACTAAATAAATCAACCAATTAGTCTCTCCCTTACCAAGAGCTGGCTAACCTCAATCAACAAGATTAATTAAATAAGCAACCATTTAACTATTCTATCATGCAATTAACTCAATCAAATTGTTACCCAGATAGTTCAACCTCATGCTATGAAACTATCTTTAAACATAACGGGAACCTGCACTCAACCATATCAACAAACAAGAATATAAAACATGATGCACCCTAGTCCTAGTCAGGTTATTAACTCAGTCTTAATTCCATTTCATCTCAGCTTAAACCCTTGCTAAACTGAGTCCAGTTCAATAAAATAAAATAACCCTAAGGACTCTATCATCCAAAAACGTGAGCATCCTACTCTATATTCGACTCGACCTACCCTAAATTCTATGTGGAACTCAAGCATAACCAAAAAATATCCTAAAATCCAAGTGGAATTCAAACATAACCAACTCAGAGTGTTCTATGCCGATAAGCAGCTGGTTGATCATAGAGGACTTGGCAAAAACCCATTGGACGACTTGAGTGGACTGGAATGGACTGACCTTGACTTGGAAAGGACCTCAGCTTGATCATGAAGAAACTAACTTGGACTGATCTGGACTCGGACAGAACTTTCCTTAGCTTCTGGACATTTCTTCGGACTTCCCGGTAGAACATCGGCTTCAGAACTTAGACTAATTTGAACTCGTGGAACTAACCTGGTCTTGGACAAAACCTCCAATTGGTCATCAAAGAATATTACTGGCTTGGACGGATTGATTTGACAGATCTTCCGCGTCATAATTGCAGAGAATCGCCGGTTGGACAAAACTTGGCTTCTCGGTGGACGGTGGAGTATCTATCTTTAGAATCGACCATACTCTTAACTCGACCACTTTCTTTCTCTCTCTCTCTGTACCCACGTTATTAAATTATTTGGACAGGTCTGGATGAAAGAAATGAGCTTGGGTCGTGGGGTATTTATAGGAAGCAGCATCCAATCAGATTCAGGTTGGTGGCAGCCCGTGTGTCGATTGACATGGCTCCGGACGCATGCACGGCGGCACATCGTGCTCCACATGGCTGGATGCATGATCAGGATGGCATGCAAAGTGACACCACGTCCTCCAAATGTCTTATACACGTCCTGGCTGCATGCAAGGCAACACCACAACGCCCACATGTCGATCAGCATGCTTCAGTTGCATGCGCGACGACACCTCATGCTTCTACATGTCATGCCGCATGTTGTGCTTCCATGCACGGTGACACCTTGTGCTTATGTATACAGAGATCTTGCCAGGCAGTTGACACCACGTCCTCCACATGTCTGGAAGCATGGCTTGGTTGCATGCAAGGAAACACCACAACGCCCACATGTCGATCAACATTCTTCGATTGCATGCGCGACGACACCTCGTTATTTGACTTGTCAAGCCGCATGTCCTGCTTCCAGGCAGGGCGACACCTCGTGATTTTGTAGACACTAATCTTGTTAGATGGTTGACAGAATGTCCTGATCCCATGTACGGAGCCACCTCGTGCTTCTCGGTCCGTTCATCTGATTTCGGTCCTTCAGGCATATTTTGATCCGCGATCAATCCCGAATATTTTCCCGTTCCCGTTCTAGTGCGCAAAATATTTTTAATAAATCCCTATCTAAATTCTGACTTGATTTAAAATATTTCCCGAGCCTCCAGCTTCCCAGAGAAATTCCATGATACCAAAATTAGGGTTTCGCCCAACTTCGGGTTTTCCCGTTGTCCTTCGATCCTGTCGTGCTTACTTCCCATCCTGCTTAATTTCCGTCCTGCTTCTGACTTATTTTGTCTCCAAAATAATATTTTACTGATACGATGTTTTTTTGAAATCTTCGTGATGAAGAAACGTCGTGTTTCTAAAACGTTGTGCTTCCAAAAACGTCGTCCTTCTGATCAATCTAACTCACTATCTAACATGGTAGAGCAGCTTATTATGACTAATGGTTCACTCACGATCCATTTTTCAACTATCTCGTCTTTCAAAATTTCCCTATCGATCCTTATCGCCCGCGAATCGAGCACCAGGTTGATGCTCGACCAATCTTCCATTTCTCTGAACCATGTTAAGTTTTATATGACCAAAACTCAACATTCCTTATCAAACATTTATTCCCAAAAGCTTGGCTCCAAATTCCAACTTTGTCGATCTCGACCATTTTACCCCTTTCAGGTGGGTTACTACAACAGCGGCCAACTCGCCAAACAGGCGAGTTGACCAACGTTCTCGGTCCAACTCACCCGTTCGGCGAGTTTCCGCTGTGGTCGGCCCAACCTGCCAAACGGGCGAGTTGGACCAGTTCAACTCTCCAAAAGGGCAAGTTGGGCCAAGGGTGACGAACAACTTGTCAAACGGGCGAGTTGGACTGAGCACGACGGTCAACTCGACCGTTCGGTGAGTTGGACCAAGCACGACGGTCAACTCTCCCGTTCGGCGAGTTGGACCAAGCACGACGGTCAATTCGCCCGTTCGGTGAGTTGGACCAACCAATTCATTTTATTTTGTCCTCGTAGCCTCCTTTTCGGGTCGGAAGGACTTGTTCTGTTTTTTAATCTCAATCGGAGTTACCATTTGAACATTACGACTTAAAGGATTTTGCTTTCTCGTACGAGTTTCAGATTATTTTTATAAGATGGAAACGGTTAACTAAACACCTAAATCTGTCTCCACTATACGGGGAATTCAAACTTTCTTCGGTACGACGTCGTTGAGGAAACGCTCTTTCGATAAATCCTAAAAACGCTTAAGTCGAAAAATGGCCTAAGAAGGTCTAATACGCGGCTAAAGTACCACTCACGAGTTTGTATTGCAGGAAAGGATAAATGTCAATTTCAGAAGATAAATGTCAAGTTCAAAAGATAAATGTAAAGTTTCTGAAGATAAACACAAAGATCGAAGGGAAATGGAATATTCCCGGAAAGAGATAAACTCGATCAAGGGCAGAAAGGGAAAGAGTAAAACACCTCTAAGAGGAGTAGATAAGGACGTTGAAGTTGAAGAAGCAAGAGGACATGCAATTCTTTACTTAGAGCAAGCATAACGCTTAGAGCAATTTAGGCATATTTCCGTTTTTCTGTAATCGAGCTGCGACTCAACTAGGTTTAATCAGGTCTTACAAGGTTAGAACTAGGAACTCGCCGACGACTCTTACCGCTTAGGCTTAAGTGTTGTAACGCTCAAACCACAGATTCGAAATAAGATCTTCTTTGCGCTCTTTTCGTTTTATTGATTCATAATAATTTCGTTTGTTCTCATTGTTTGATTGCTTGGCGTGTGGTTTAGCAGATATTCGGGGCCTCTAGGAAAGTTAGGTTTTTCTAGCTTTCCTATTTTTATCGTAAAATCGACTGTGCGAATTTCGGTTCCCACATCTTTCAGGTGCATGCTCAACAATACCAAAAACAATAAGGAAAAAGAGCAACTATTCTCAGACCCTGCACTGTTAGAATGCACGATCCGTAAAGAGTACCGCACGACATCGATTGACACCAACACTCTTACGTCGATCGATACTTCTTGTGAGTGAGAAACGATCGACACCATCACGTCTTCATCGATCGACACCACCCCGTGAGCAAGCAACATGGTCGCAACTCTTACACTAACAAAGGATAAGAACCGAGACCTGCATGACCAGGATGGTCATCTGCGTAATGTAACAGGTCATAGACAGACTTATCAAGGGATTGTAATCTTTGAATTAGAGGAAGCTGCTAGGGAACCTGCTGAATCTTTAGCTGCTCATAATTATGAGGCTGCTCGACCTAGAAAGTTGGCTAACAACAACCGCCAAGAACAACACTACGCCAACAGAACTGCTATCCATCCTCGCACTTTCCAAAGGCACAATTTTGAGTTGAAGCCTGCACACTTTACAATTGTGTGACTGACACCTTACTATGGTCACCTACATGAGCATCTGATGGACCATCTTGAGTAGTTCGAGGATCAAGTTTCTGCTATCTAAGCCAATGGAGTCCATGATGACTACCAACTTAATAAGCTCTTTAAGTACTCACTTGTTGGAGAAGCTTCATATTGGCTTAAGCAGTTACCACCAAGATCTATTACATCTTTAAATGACATCAAAAACGTTTTCATTCATAATTTATTTGATGACGTGTGATCTAATGAATTGAGGTACAAAATAGCTACATTAACACATGAGCTTTCAGAACCTTCCAGAAGAATCTGGATCAGATTCTAAGTCATATCACAGAGATTGTCCTCACCATGGGTTCAACGAGGTACAACTGCTTAGTATCTTCTTTAGAGGCATCGCTTTGGGTTCACCAAATCGCTCTAGACACTGCTAGTTAAGGAAATTTCAATATTAGGAATCCAGAAGAAGCTATGAGACTTATTGAGAACTTGGCACCTAGCAATAGCACCAAGAACACTGATTTGGAGAAGATGAAATCGACTGCTAGCTTGGGCAAGGAGCAAATGGATGAATTTAAAGCCAAGATAAACAATGTCATAAGCTTCTTAAGAAGTAGGTGAGCTTTGCAGACGATGTAGAGCATGTTGATACCGCTAGTGATAAAGGGCGATGGGGAAGATGTGAACTACATTAGTGGCATTGAGTTTCAGAAATATGGGTAACCAGGTGAAAACAAAAACTCTTCTAGCACTGGTCAGAACGTAATTACAACCAGAATTCACAAGACCGAAGATCTTACACCAACAACATGAGCTATGGAGGTTCTTCTTACTAGAGGTTCTTAAGGGTCAGCAGAAGTTAACAGCCGGATTTTAATGGGAAGGGTAGATTCGGTATACACCAACCTGAATGACAAGTTGAAGCTCTCAGCACCCATCTGAAAGAAGTTTGAGACTCAAGTGGTTCAGTCTAGTGAAGTTGTAAGAAGACAGGAAGCGATGATCGTGGGAAAAGGACAAGCTGGACAGAACATCACGTGAGTGCCATCATAGATGATGATTTCTGGCAAGTGGTGAAGGAGGAGAAACTCCAAGAAGGAGACTTTCAAGTTAAAATATTATATATATATATATATATATATATATATATATATATATATATATATATATATATATATATATATATATATATATATATATATATATGTCTTCCAGCAGTTCATACTGGTGTCGATTGAAACCAGAGGATGAACATTGATCGACACCCCATACTGAATCTTTAGCAACTTGTGAAACAGAAAGCTTCGATCAACACACTCACATGTTCCTCGATCGACACCCACCAATTACATACCGATTTAGATTTCCAAGTAAATAGAACAATTGAATGCTTCAAGACACTAATTTAAAACATCAATAGAACAGAAAGTAAACACCTGTCAGCAACATGAAGATGCACCAAAGCCTATGATCACAAAGCAGGCCTTGAGAAACAAATTCTAAGAGAAAGAAGAACAAAGTTTCTAAAGCATCTAAGAAGAGAAGTTAATGTGAAGTACCTGAATAGTTTCACCAAGAGGATGATCAAGATCCATGGGAACATGCCATTCGATGAAGCTTATTGGGCCCATTGGCAATGGATGTTTTTCAAAGAGATTAGAGAAACAAACAAGGACATTGAACATTTGTTCTATCCGGTCAAAGAGAATATGAAGCAGAGGATTATTGTATCATCCCGAGTTATGATATGTGGAAAGGTTTAAGAGAATTTATTTGGCTACCTATGTCACCAAACGCTGACTTACCTTTTACGTCACATATCCGTTTAGAACTCTTGGGTTAAGGGTGCTTGGGCTGGAATAATGAAAGGATGAGTGACCTATCGGGAAGTGATTCGCGATACCGTGCGAGTGAGGCCAAAACATGGGGAAAGGTCAGGTGGTGATTGCAGGGTCAGTAAAATGATTTAGAGCCTTGGAAAAATTTACAAACCAACCATTGGAACGGGATGGGGCCCATGGGCCGAGAGAGCAGACGTGGGTAGCCCATTAGCTGTGGCCGGTTGGGGCGTTACAAGTGGTATCAGAGCTGGTTAGCCATCTCGGTTCTAAACCGAGAGGCGTCCTGAGACCTTTCATGGGGATCAACAAGGGAGTTGCGTTCTTCGAGTGGGGGTGAACTGTAACATCTCGAGTTGTGATATGTTGAAAGGTGAAGATAATTGATTTGGTTACCTATGTCACCAAAAGTTGACTTACCTTTTTTCGTCACACATCCGTTTAGAACTCCTAGGTTAAGTGTGCTTGGGTGGAGTAGTGAAAGGATGGGTGACCTATCGGGAAGTGATTCGCGATACCGTCCGAGTGAGGCGAAAAAAATGATTTAAAGCTTTGGAAAAATTTACGCACCGACCGTTGGAACAGGATGGGCCCACAGGCCGAGAGAGTGGGTGTGGGTGGCCCATTAGCTATGGGCGGTCGGGGCATTACAAGTGGTATCAAAGCTGGTTAACCATCTCGTTTCTGACCCAATAGGCGTCTTGAGACCTGTCATTTGGCGCAACGAGGGCGTTGTGTTCTTTGAGAGAGGGTGAATTGTAAAATCCTGAGTTGTGATATGTAGAAATGTTTAAGAGAATTAATTTTGCTACCTATGTCACCAAAGTTGACTTACCTTTTCCGTCACACATCCAGTTAGAACTCTTGGGTTAAGCGTGCTTGGGCTGGAGTATGGAAAGGATGAGTGAGCTATGAGAAGTGATTGGCGATACCGTACGAGTGAGGTCAAAACACGGGGAAAGGTCGGGTGGTGATTGCAGGGTCAGTAAACAATGATTTAGAGCCTTGGAAAAATTTACACACCGACTGTTTGAACGGGATGAGGCCCATGGGCCGAGAGAGCGGGCGTGGGAGGCCCATTAGCTGTGGGCAGTCAGGGCGTTACAATTACATTGAAGAAAAAGAGTGATCTTAGGAAGTTCATGGTACCTTTCATGATTGGAGGTCACAACTTCCCTAATGTATTATGCAACACATGTACTTCAGTAAGTATTATGCCAGGAGATGGTTGAGCAGTTGAGTCTAAAGATAGAACCGACTACCGATTCATTCACCTTTGTGAATTGCTACAAAGTGAAAATTTAGGAGGGATTTTCAAAACCTTCAGGTATAAATTGGCAATGCCCTAGTTATGGTAGATCTTGACGTCATGGATATTAAGATAGACTAGAATTCTTATTTCTTACTCGATAGAGCCTTCATGGCAACTGTAGGAGCTGTTTGTGACATGAAGACATATAGGCTTTACGAATGGAAACACGCCATATATTGAGAAAGATGATGTTTCAGAATTTGTGGCAGTTTGTTATTCTGATTCTAGCACAGAGTACGGAGATGACAACGAGGTGTCGATCAACACTCAGCCACCAGCATCGATAGACACCACTGTGACTCCAGAAATCTAAGAAGATTTTTCGATTGAGGACACCGTTCCACCTAATAAAACAGTCAGTAGTAGCACCAGATGAATATGGAGTTACGAGACAATGAGGGCAATGCACAGTCTATGGAGGAAGGATTATCAATGTTTCAAAGGAAGATATGAAAGCAATACTTCAAGATTGCAGACAGTTGAGGAGGCTGTTATTTGAGTCTACCAGAGTATGATGGAGGTTTTCAGCTGCTTGGATCACACTTTATACCTCCATGTAGACCAGCACCTGAGATCTACTTGAAAGATCAATTTGAAGAGATGATAGTTGACATTAATACAGCTTAGGGGAGGATGTTTAATGAGTTTCTACACCAAGATTTATGCAATCGATTTACCTCTCAACAACAACATTGGATGGATCAGAAATTCTATGGAAGAGCTAAAGCTAAAAGATGACAATACACATGAGATTATTCAGAGACAGCAAGAACACAAAACCAAAAGAAGCCATCACAAGCTTTGTAGACGCCTGGTTCGAGATAGGCAGAGAAGATGTGGATACCTGTTTTCCAACAAGTGTTCCACTACTTCCATACTAGCCCAAAACATCCAAAACGTCAAGCTTTAGACTATAAACAAGTACTTTATGGGAGGTAACCCATGTAGTAAGTTTTAAATTAGTTTTTATTTTTGTGTTTACTATTTTTGTGTTTATCTTATTTCAGGAAAAAAGAGATCTGAGGAAGACAAGTCTGCACCTAGCATCGACCAAACACTTGATCAATTTCGATCGACAAAGCATCACGAGCATCGATCGATCACCACTTAATTGTGGCAATCGACACTCCACCATCAGCGAGTAGATATACTGTTTTCCATATTAAATTTTGTTTTTATGATTTATTTTCCCACCAATCTGAGACTGTATAAAACTGGGGACAATGTTTTTTAAGTCTGGGGGAGGTTTTACTAATGTTGTGTTTTATTTTTAGCTTTATTTTAATGTGTGTTTTATTGAGTTTTTATAGAGTCAAGAAGGGGATTGTGATCTTTTCAGTTTTTACTATTATGTAACAAGTCTCTAGCACAATTCTTAGATTTACTGATTGCATATTGTATTGGAAAGAAATTACCAAAGTGGATCATTCTGCTAGTATTATCTACACTTGTTGAGAATGTGTGTAGGAACTGAAGCTGGCCTCTAACCTAATCAATATAATTTACTTCTCTTGGGGCTTAGTATACACTAGATCGAATTCATCCTACAAGTTTGGAAAGTAAAGTATGTGTATTTCTGCTTCCCCTCTCCCTCTCCTTGATATCAAAAAGAATTCAAACAGGATTTGGTAGCTACAACCATTAAAGCTTGATTCATATAATTCTAGAAAGACATAAAGGTCAAAAGAATTGAACAAGATCTGGTGGCAGAAACCATTAGGGCTTGATTCATTTGAGGCTAACCAAATATCTCAGTCAATTAAAAAATAAAATAATATCCTCCAAAGAAGGAGACATTGACTGAGAGAGAGGAAAAGGATCAGAGAAGGCAACTTGTATGTTCAGATATTTGCTTGAGTAAGAGTCTATGTGTCTTTTGATCAATACTCCTATGGTAAAGCTTGTACCTTTTATATGTAAGAAATCAGTTTAGTAGAGGGGTATGTCAGGCAGTATTAACTAAGTTGTTGGGTATATGGTTTTGGTTGCAAAGCTAGGGTTGAGTACATAAGTTACCTTTAATTTGGAATTGATTCAATGTGGCTGCAATATTACAGAGGGGGCCAATAGTAAGTTTAAAAATTGTGTGAGTCCCTACGATTTCAAACCTTCACAGGACTGTGATATTCTTAGCTTTAGGACAAGCAAGATGATAAGTCTGGGGAGTTGATATACTATGAATTTTACCAGTGTTCACCCATAGTATATGTGTTTGGAGTCTACATTAGAGTTTTTTCAGGTCCATGTATGTTATGGAGCAATGTGGAGATTAAAGAGCATTATAAAGTTTAATGATTAGTAAACTTGTACATGTTACTCCTTTGACCAGCACCATAGGAGTTCCTGCTGAAACCTGGATTTCCTTGTCTCTGGAAACCATTCCCATCGATATAGTTCACATCCTATTCTTCAATCTCATCTTCTCCAGACTCTATCGCTTCTACCTCTGCAAAAGTAACATGTTTTCTGAAAAGTTTCTGGACACTATACAGCTTTGCTCTTACCTCTTCAGTCTGCTCCTTGCTTATTGTTTGAGTTTATTTCTTCCTCTCAAAATTGGTGTTCTTGGTACTGCTGCTAAGATGCCAGATTCTCGATAAATATTGTAGCTTCTTCATGGCTCATAGTGCTGAAATTTCCTTCACTAGCTGTGTCCAAAGCCATAATTCTTCAGTCCAATACCTTTGAAGAAAGTGCTAAGAAGTTGCACTTTGTTGAACCCATGATGTGGACAGTCTCTATGGTATGACCTTGAATCTGACCCATGAGTTTCTCAAAGACTCTGAAGTGTCTTGTGAAAAAGTAGCAATTTTGCTCTTTAGATCTTTACTGTTGCGTCATCGAAGAAGTTACGCAAGAAACAGTTTTTAATGTCAGTCCAAGATGTGAGAGATCCTTGTGGTAGCTGCTTAAGCCAATATGAAGCTTCTCCAGCAAGTGAGTACTTGAAGAGCTTACAGAAAAGATAGTGCTCAGGGACTCCATTAGCTTTAACAGCAGTCACCTAGATCCTTAAATTGCTCCAGATGATCCATAGGGTGTTCGTGTCGCAACCCATGGTAAGGTGTCTGCGCTACAAGTCCGAAGTAAGAGGGCTTGATCTCAAAATCATTTCACTGAAAAGCTGGAGGACGAATGGCGGATCTGTTGGCGTAAGTACTGGTTTGGAAGGTTGTAGTCAGCTAGCGTTCTGTGAGCAGCTTGGGCGTTAGCTTCAGGTTGAGCTATTGCAGCGTCTGCTTCAGGGATTATAGCCCCTTGATTCTCTATCCTTTGACCTGCTGCATTACACAGATGGCCGTTGAGGTCATGCAAATCTCCCATTCTCATTCTGAACCACAATTATAGGTGCAACCATCTGAACTCGTCTGCTGTCGTCGATCGGTACGAAAGAGATGCTGACGATCGATGCTAAGTGATCAATATCAGGCGTTGCTAGAGATCTGGTATCGGTCGATGGTTTTTTTCTGATGCCGGTTGATGTTATCCGTAAAGATGTATCGGTTGATGCTGAAGGTATGCCGTTGATCGATGTGTGTCATCTTTCTTTGGCGGATCGTACGTTGGAGTTGTTGTGGGTCAGAGAACAATAAGTCTTGTCCTTTGTTGCTCCGGGTACTCTTTTGCATGCACCTGAAAAACAAAGAAAAAGAAAAATTAGTGACCTTGAAAGTAACAAACTTAGACTAAGTCCTCGAAAATAAATCTAATGGCGATCGATGTTCCCCGGCAACAGCGCCAAATTTTACGTGAGTGTGTTTTTTATGTTTTAATAGTGTAATAATATCATAAACAAACAGCAGTCAAATTAACCATTGTTTCTAACACACAATACAATAAAACTCTTGTAAAGAGAGATTGAGTGTAGTACTTAGGGATCGAATCCACAGAGAACAATGGCACACAATAAAAATCGTATTTCTAAAGGCTAAGCTAGGTAACTATATATATTGGTAGCAAGTAATAAGGTACAGGAAATATGCTAGTAATGTAAATATGGAAATATGCTACTAATGTAAACAATGAAATATGCTAGTAATGTAAATATGGAAATATGCTAGATCTAGGGTTTCGAGCAAGTGGATTATAGTACATAGAAGTTAAAGTTATTTAATCATAGAACTCAAAATATAATATAAAAGACACCAGCTCTCACATGCGCGCCTAATCTATTGACCAAGTCCAATGTCTCAGCTCTCGCTTGTTGACACGGAATGACCGTCGATCGATGGCATTGATCCTCCGTCGATCGATGGCATTGATCCTCCGTCGATCGATGGTTTCTTGAGTCAAGTGTTATGACATATTTCGATACGTTCACTAGATTGGCTAAATCAACTCTCGTTTGTTTCTAGAAACCTAGCTCAATAGAATGGATTCTGGTAGTAGACCATGCTCTCGCTTGCGCTAACTATCCTATTATCAGGGTTCTAGTTAGCTACTTCTATAACATAAGCAATAAACACAATTCTATTATTACATCTAATAATGACCTTAACAATTCTATTGTTTGGCTAATCCATCAGTAGCATTGATAAGCCCTAAACCTAGTTGATGACTACTCAGACATAATTAAAGTGAGAAGAATCTGAATAAATGCATAGATAAAATAATGGGGTTCAATGAACACTTAGAATACACTAGCACTCCTCACTCGCCCCCTAGAATGGTGCAATACATAAAGCATAAATAAAACCCTAAAGTCTAGGTTAAAGCTCGTCCAAGGGTAGTCTCGTAATATTGTGTCATGTCTCTAACTTGGGCTTGAAAGTCGGATGTCTGCGAACTGGACATCGATCGATGGCAGATGTGCGACATCGATCGATCTTGGTCATGTAACATCGGTCGACCGCCAATGTTGTATTGTCGGTCGATGGTAAATATCGTACTTCAATTCTCTCATGATCAGCTACGGATTATTACTCTCCAAATGCTCCAAAAGTTCAAGTATCTCGAGACATCTCCAAAACGTACTTGGACCTGTAAAGACCTCAAAACCTAGCCTAGACACACATAACATACATTAAATAGAGCCTATAGCATGGTCTAAACTGGTAATAAATATGCTATATTAGTACTTGAACCTGAAAAATACTCTACAACATACTCCACACACATATAAATAGACTCTAAATAGCGCCGATATCATGGCACAATAGTGGTAAATATCAGGCCCTATCAACTCCCCCAAACTTAACCTTCTGCTCTTCCTCAAGCAAACAAAGCATGTGAAAGAGGTTTTTCAAAAGCGGAGACTCACATAATGTCTAAGTATAACTGTCACCCTAAATTGTTGCAACCACATCCTATCAAGTCATCACAGAGATACTTTATATACCCTATCCTAGTAAAGCAACCAACCAAATCCATTCTACCAACAACTTAGCGAATACTAGTCTGACTCGCCCTCTACTGATTTCATTTCTTTGCATAAAATAAAAGTGCAAGCTTTACCTTTGGAGAATCGATCAAAGGATATATGGACTCTTACCACTGCAAGTATCTGAACACACATGTAGTCTTCTCTGATTCCATTCCTCTCTCTCTTCTCACTTCTTCTCAGTCAATGTCTCCCATCTTTGAGGGTATCATTTTATTTTTTTAATTGACAGAGATATTTGGATAGGCTTCCATGAATCAAGCTCTAATAGGTTTTGCCACCAGATCATGTTCACGTTCTTTTTGGCTTTTATCTCTTTCTAGGATCACATGAATCAAGCTTTAATGTTTGTAGCCAGCTTGGGGAGATAGGGGAATCAAAGCACATAGACTTTTACCATCCGAAATTGCAAAAGGAATCCGATCCAGTGTATACCAAATCCCAAAGCAAGCTAATAATGTCGGGATTAGTGTTGGAAATCAGCTTTGGTTCCTTAAAAGTTTCTAAGCAAGTGTGATATAGTGGCAGGATGATCCAGTTTGGTATATATAGTAATCTCTGCAAACAACCTTCTAAGAATGGTGCTACAGTGTGGTTAGTCAATAATAAATCTTGATCATAGTCTTCTTCTTGACTCAATAAAACTTTTTAAAAAAACTTATATATAAATAAAACTCAAAAACAAATAAATAGCGTTAGCGAGCCTCCCCCAGACTTAAATTACATTGTCCCCAGTGTAATCCATCCCAGATTGGTTAGGAAAAATTAAATCATTAGTAAATAACTTAAATATAAAACGTGATACCTCTCTCTGTAAGAGGGTGTCGATCTATGGTAGGCATGTGTGGTCGATCGATGGTCGCGATCCATTGTCAACTGATGGTGCCTCTATGGTGTCGATCGATGGTGGACTCAAATAGTCTGTAAAAATAAAATGAAAATCAAAGTAATAGTAGTATAAGTAAAACAATTCCCAATGAAACCTCCCATTTAGTGCTTGGTTATAGTCTTAAGCTCGATGTTTCGGAATTTTTGATTCAGTCCGGATGAGATTGGGAACTTTCTCCAAAACAATTCCCAAAGTCCAATATCTTCAGCTCCATCACACGTTTTGTGAAACCTCCCCTGACTCTTCTCATTTGTCTATCATCTCAGCAATAAGGAGTGCTCGACACATTGCAAACGGCTGCGAGAAGCATCTTCTGCGCACTCTGTACTTCCTTACACCATCTGAAGAAGTGAGGAATCAATGATAACTTAGTTACTTCCTTGATCATTTTTCTCTTCTTCCAATTCTTCTTCTTCTTCCCCCCCAGACTTGTCTGATCTCGTGGTTCCTCCATCGAAAAGATTATAAAATACTTCAAAATCATTCTGCTCTGATCCGTGATGAGTGTCGATCTATGCTGAAGTCGGATCACTCACATCGGCTTCTTCTACTCTGCTCAGCTCTCCATATCCATCTTCTTCTTCCTCTACCATATATGTCAGTATAGCTTCCATCTCGATCTTCATATTTTCTTCAGTGTCATAGAGAAAGTTAGTGAGGACGGCGTTCGTGATGTCATTCTAGATAGTGAGAGATCCTGGTGGCAACCTCTTGAACAAACATGCTGCTTCTCCAACAAGAGAGTATGGGAATAGTTTGCAGAAGTAGTAATCTTCAGAGACTCCATTGTACTTAATGGTTGATGCTAAATCATCGAATGATTCAAGGGGGTTACTGGGACATTCATGAGGAAAACCATGAAAAGGATGCTGACCCAAAAGAGATATATATGCAAGAAGGTCAAAGACATTCCTTTGTGGTGCAGAACGATGCATCGTAGACTTTTTGGCATAGGAATCCTCAGGCCTATTGTATTCTGTAAGTGACTTTTGTCGTTCAATCCTGAATTCATAGTAACAGCATTAGCATCAGGGATTGCAGTCCTCTGTGCAAGAATCAATTGCCATGCACTGTTGTGCGCACGACCTCTTTTGTCTCGTGAGATGCCATTCTTGTCAACTCTCAGTATGAGTACTTCGACCTTCTCTATCTTCTCGCAAGTAGTATCGATCGACGATGAAGTGTGGGTGTCGATCGATGTCATGATGTTAGTATCGTATCGATCGACAGTGAAGTATTTGTGTCGATCAATGCTCGCTTCACTTTGCTAGCGATCACTGCTTGGAGGGTGTCGACTGCCCTCGTAGACTTATGGATCGTGCGTTAATCAGCAGGTTCCTTTTTTAAAGAACCCAAAAATCCTCTCCTCGTTTCTTCGTGGTACTAGTATGTACCTGAAACACACAAAACAAATTATGTAAGTACGCTAATATAGAAAAATACCTAGACTAAATCAACCAAATTGAGTCTAATGGTGAATCCTCGCTTCCCGGCAACGGCGCCAAATTTGATGTAGCTTTAATTATGCACTCTCAAATTAAACCTATAAGCTACTTATTACTCTCTCAATAAGAGGTTCAGTTGTTGTACTTAGGGATCGAATCCACAGGGAGCGTGGGCACACAATAAACTCAATACAGTCGCGATTAAGCTAGGCAAAGAGATTAATAATAAATAAATAAACTATAGCAAATAATTGATTGATTGGTAAGTAAATAATAATAATAAATAGCTAAATCTAGGGTTTCAGGCAAGTGGATTATAGAGGCTAGAAGCTAAGGGGTTAAATAATAGAACTCGATATATAATGTAAAAGACGACCAGCTCCCGCTGCGAGTCTAATCTATTGACTAAGTCTGATGCCTCACCTCTTGCTTGTTGACACAGAATGACCGTCGATCGATGACAATGATCTTGCGTTGATCAATGGTTTCTCGAGTCAAGCATTAAAACCTAATTGATATGTTCACTAGACTAACTAAATCAACTCTTGTTTGTTTCTTAGCAACCTAGGTCAATAGAATTAATTATGGTGGTAGACCATGTTCTCGCTTGCGCCTAACTATCCTATGATCAAGGTTCTAGTTAGCTACGATAGAAAACAAGAAATATACACAATTCTATTGATCAATCTAATAATCACCCTAGCAATGCTATTATTTGGCTATCCATCAATACTGCTAATAAATCCTAAACCTAACAAGAGATCTACTCAGACATGATCTTTATCAAAGAAATCATAGATGAATAGAATAGCTATATAATAGAAATCAAATAAGAACAAAAGAAGTTCCAGGAGGACTCTGAAGGAGTTTCTTTCTTCTCTCCTAACCCTAGAACAATAGATAGAATAAAGCTTAGCCGTCAATAATGACTTAGAAAACTATATAAATTAGGTCTAAACTCGTGCAGGGGTAGTCTGGTAACTTGCCATGACATATGGGCTTAAAGTCGGCCATAAAATAAGTCGGGTGTGTCTTCTGGGATCACCGTCGATCGATGGTAAGGCTGTGCCATCGATCGACACTCATTCATCCCCTCAACAGCTTCCTATCGCGAGGCATACTGATCACTCTTCAGTAAATCGAGAATAACTTTAGTTCTAACCATCCGATGGACCTCGTACCGGTGGCATTGGAAGCTAACTCAAATCTATATCTTCTATCAAAATATCAGACCGATCGCACGTGGGAAGGTCTCCATCCATTGCTAAACATCTGACGCATCTGCGCAGTTCTGCATCTCTAAAGCTCCAGAATCACCAAAATTCTCGAGAACGTACCTGAACCTGAAATACTCTAAAACATACTCCAAAAGCATATAATAGACTCTAAATAGGGCTGATATCATGGAACAATAGTGGTAAATATCAGGACCTATCAGACCACTTCTCAGACTCCCTTACCATCTCAGTGTATCCATTTCTTCCTACCATAAAGACAAACCCGGCCCATTATGGTAAATTCCAAAAGAAGCATATATTTTGCTTTGGTACTTGGCGGATCTGTACACCATTGGAGTACTCGTTGACAAATGCAAACCACTACAGTATCTAGCAAAGTGCATTCTGACAAGGAGAAAACCACATTAAAACCTTTGTATAAGTGGCCAACATTATTTCACGGCATGACTTGGTGGCAAGAAAAAACTTGCGCACAAGATGTAGGCACTATTCTTGTCACGTTTCAGATGTTCAACGAAAAAAACGTGAGAGATGATGGAATGACCATTGACAAGCGATGTGATGCCTGAGTCCAGCTAAGTTACAATAATAAACCTTTTGATAGAAGGAACTTCCACCAACGGACATGTGGATTAGCAGTACTCAGTGACTTTGAAGAATCTGAAATTGACAGGAGACTTTTTTGTCCTCATAATACTCACTGGCACAACATAGAACATATATCCATCAGATTTTGTCGCGGAAATACGCCAAATACTAGTGAGCTTTCATGAGCAGTACACTTGGTCAGACTCCAATCCCGACCACCCAATTTACCATGTTGAAGGAAGAATGTACATGACGAGAAGGTAAATTCTGGGACTAAAAATCTATGACATCACAAAGTTATCCGACATCAAAGAGTATGAAATGTAAGGCGGAAACAACACCTCTCATTTCGAGATTGTAAGAATAAATAAATAAGTGTCAAATCATAATAAATATTATGGCAAAATATTGGGAAACTATGTGTGATGAGTATTAAAAGCCTTGTACTATAAATAAGGGGGCATGGAGTGTTATAATCCAAGCCAAATGCGTTGAAAGAGTTGCGTCCAAAAGATCTCTTGAATCCTTTGTAATATCTTTGAGTGTTCTTAATAAAATAAAATTGTTCTTGTATTATAAATCATTCATATCTATCCTTAAACTCCTCACTGATATACCTTTGATCCTAAACACCTCATTTGTGGTTGTACCTACTATGTGTATGTAGTACTAGATGGGTTTATCCATTTGTTCTCCAGTGGTGAACCATTCCTTCGTTGAGCTTGGGAGGAATCATCTGTTCCGCCATAATGCTTACGGTTTTTATCTATCCCTTGAATTAACAATGATCCATGAGTTGTTTCTATTTTGATTTACAGTACACTGAGAAACAAAATTGTAACGAAATTCTAAACAATAATCCAAATAGTTCATTGTACTAAGTTTTTTTTGGTTTTGACAAAGGGCATTTATTATACATATCTGATAAACTATAGCCAATTCAAGATAAAAAAAAACGGCTCTATGTGATGTCATTGACGAGTTTTCTATTGGCTGGAGATCCTTTCCAATTTTAAGGAAAAAGTGAAGTGTGGGTTTCTCTACCTGTGAGTAAAGTTGTAACGATCCTTTAGTCTCGGCCCAGTAATTAAGTCTCCCATCTTTAAAAAAAAAAATCTAGTTCTCCTCTATTTAAAGGGAATTTCGTGGTGGTTTCTGGAAAACAATTTTGGAGTGGTTAAAACCTTCAGGAATGTACCCGGAGCAGCCACGAATAGAAACCATGAAGGAGAGCCTTCGCACCATCCGAAAATAAAGATTAAGATTCAACAGACATGTTTTGGGAGAACAGAAGAACAATTAATCAAAACCGTTACATTCAAATCCAAATTTTAAGGTTATGTTATACACTCATAGATATATGTTGAGCAGAAAACGGATCATCATTTGAAAATTTTCTCTAGAGTTATGGTTATTTATTCAAGACTAATCTCTGTAGATCGGATCTGCCAGCAGCCAGAATGAACCAGGAAACGAACGATATATCATTGGAAAGACATCGATTTCATATTTCCAGATCATCTTTGCGATAGTCAAACCGAAGTACGGGTAGAAAGGTATTAACGTTGCTTCTTGGTGAAGAATAAAGCTGTTGATTTGCAGAGACAGTTCCGACAAGTCTGAGTGTAAGGGAGAAACGGTTGACAGAAAAAAAATCTTTCAGTCTGGAAATTTTTAGTAAGTATTTAATTATTCTATATATCATCTCCAACAAGGGGATCGTCATTCCAAGTTAATTTCTGAGAGTTATACTTATTTTCGTGAGAGGTGTTTGTGCAGTCTTTATTTGCGATCGGCCTGGAGATGAAGATATTTTGGTTAATCAAATGGTGTCCGACCGGAGTAAACTCGGTGGATATGGACAGTGGACATCTAGGACTACATTCTGACCAGAGGGATCAAAAATTTAAAGGTCAGTTCTTGATGTATTCATCTGTTTTCTTTAGGGTTCAGCTATACCAGAATCATCATATTCATGTATTTCATAGAGTTTCAGAGTTGCTGGTTTAGATATGTCAAGGTCATTCGCTGTTTTCTAAATTTTTCTTCAGAACCCGTGGCAAAGGTGAGGGTCAATTCCGTAAATCTCGTACCAGTGTAGAATTCTCTTTATCGCACTTTAGATCTCGTAGCATGATTCGTGTCTTTGAATTGAGTATGTATGATGCTTGTTTGGTAATTAGTTCATGCATAGTAAACCGAAACTAGGGATCCAGAGGATTCAACTATTTTTAGATTGTATTATATTAAAATTTAATATATAGAGTATGGATTATGTGGTGTGCAGGGAGGTTCAGAGTTGTCTGAGCTATCGACGCAAATGTGGTGTGGGAAGTTTCACGGATGCCTGAGCTAGCGAAACAGATATGGTGTGCGGGGGCCCAGAGACGTCTGAGCTAGAGACTCAGATTGTGTGGTGTGGGGTGCAAAGACGTTTTCTTATCGACGCAGATTTGGTGTGTGGGGGTACAGGATAGATTGTACTAGCAACGCAGAATATTTATATCCTTATGAGGAAATGCGGGGTGTATGGAGTAGCTTTGTTCTATCATCGCATTGTTTGTTTTGTGTAATTCTCTAGACGTTATGTTTATTCATGTTAGAGCTAAACTTCCATAGTGGGAGTTCTATTTACTCAAGTTAGTGGTTTGCAGGACGAGTCTCTAGGCGTTATGTTTATTCATGTTAGAGCTAAACTTCCATAGTGGGAGTTCTATTTACTCAAGTTAGTGGTTTGCAGGACGAGCATCCATACCTCACTAAGTGACTTCCATGTTACTTACCCCTCATTCTTTCCCCATTTTTGGTGAGAGTGACGACCAGGAGTGATCGATATCGGATCGGTGCTTTTGGGTTGGTTTCCTTTGTTTTCTTTTTAGACTTCCACTTATGGTTTTATAGGCACTTATACAGATTTATTTACTTATACTTGAAGTTATGGTGTTTCGAGAAGATTTATGAGGACTAACAAAATGGAGATTTCAAAGACTATTATTACTTTATTATTTTTGGGTAAATGCGGGTGTTATAATTTGGTATCAGAGAGGGTTTCGTCCTGGCCCCGACCCGGGATGGCGATTTGTGGGGACTCGGTTTTAATCGGGTTAAGACGATTTTTGAAATATGTTTGCGGATTTTGGAATTTTAAAAATAAAATTATATAGCACCTTTCTTTTCAATAATGTTCCATTAATTGTTGATATTCGGTTTCACGAACTTCCTACCATTTAGCACTAGCAGAGATGGTAGAGTTCAAAAAGTTGTTGGGAGAATTATCAGATAAGGGTTTTATAAGAGCAAGTACTTCACTATGGGGAGCACCTGCATTGTTAGTGAAGAAGAAAGATGGGAGATTCAAGCTATGTATCCAACTATAGAAGTTTTAACAATGTAACCATCTATAGAAGTTTTAACAATGTAACCATCAAGAACAAATATCTGCTTCTGTGTATCGATGAGTTGTTAACCAATTACATGGAGCTTCAAGGTTTTCTAAGATTGACTTAGCATTAGCATTCCACCAGATTACGATAGCTAACGAGGATGTGCGGAACACGGCTTTCTGTACACGTTATGGACATTATGAGTTTGTGGTGATGCCATTTGGGCTGACGAACGCACCTGCAGCGTTCATGAAACTTATGAATGATGTATTTTGAGAGCACTTGGATAAGTGTGTGATTGTATTCATCGATGATATCCTGATTTATTCTCAGAGAAGAAAGAAGCATGCTGAGCAATTGCAGATTGTGTTGGGTAAGCTCAGGGAGCATCAGTTGTTTTCTAAGTTGAGTAAGTGTAGCTTCTGGCAGAGGAAGATTGGATTTTTGGGTCACGTGGTTTTGAGGCAGGAGTTGCAGTAGATCCATAGAAGATTACTGAAATATCATAGTTGCCTACATCTAGGAATGCTACTGAGATCCGCCGTTTTCTAGGTTTGGCAGAATACTACATAAATTTTGTGAAGGGTTTTGCCAGTACTGCAAATCCAGTGACGCGGCTAACAGGAAAAGACGTCAAGTTTGATTGGACAGAAGCTTGTTCGAAGAGTTTCAATGAGCTGAATGGCAGTTGACGAAGACAGCAGTTTTGGTACTTCTGAGGCCAGGAATTCCATATGAGTTCTATACAGATGCGACAAGTACTGATTTAGGGTGTGTATTGATGCAGGAGGTTCAGGTTATTTCTTATGCATCCCATTAGTTGAGGCCTCACGAGGTCAACTACCAGAGTCGTGACTTAAAGTTGGCTGCAGTTGTTTTTTGCGCTGAAGATTTGGAGATCGTATTTGTATGGAGATAAGGTTCAGATTCTCACAGATCAGTAGAGCCTGCAGTATTCCTTTACTCAGACAAACCTAAATTTGAGACAACGTAGATGGACGGAGTTGTTAGAAGATTACAACTTGGATATCACTTACCATTCGGGTAAGGCCAATCAGGTGGCAGATGCCTTGAGTAGGCGTATGAGCAAGGTTTTAGGAACCAAAGAGGTTCAGGAGCTTACTGGAACACTTGCTAGTCTCAGATTGTGTGCAGTTTCCGTAGAGGGGGAGACAACTGGTCTTGCGGCTTTGGAGCAGGAAGATTTACTGTGGAGGATACGCAAGGTTCATGATAATGACGAGGCTTTGTGAAAGAAAATTGAGATCAAGAGTTTTGGAGATTATACAGCTTCGACTAGGATGTATATTAACCAAAACCGAGTTTGTGTGCCAGATGATAAGATATTAAGGAAAAAGATCTTACAGCAAGCACACAACTCATGTTTTTCTATCCATCTGGAACTTACTAATATGTACATGAATCTGATGTGTTGTTATCATTTGCCTGGTCGGAAGAAGGATATTGCTACATTTGTATCGCAGAGTTAGACATGTCAGATGATTAAGGCTGACCATCATGTGCATAGTGGGAAATTGCAGAACCTGCCATTACCAGAGTAGAAATGGGAATGGTAACTATGGATTTTTTGACTGAACCTACCACCCCAGGTGGAAAGAAGGCTCTATGGGTGATCGAGGATAGATGATATTCCATGGATTTTACCTATCTTAACTATGATATATAGAGCATGTTTCGAGTCTTTTATATGCATTTGGTATTGTTTTAGAGTATTTACAGGTCTAGGTACTTATTGGAAGCAATTGGAAATTTTGGACTATTTTGGAGCATTTAGGATTGCTCAGCAGAAACTCAGAGTCGGATCCAGATTGATGAAAAGACCATCGATCGCGTCACACACCATGCGTCGATCGGCGGTCAAGTCGACAGCAAGATTGGTGAAGGCTTGAGAAAGTACAAGTTGTAGGTAGAAGTTTCATTAATTGCAAGACAAGTCTCTGGCCAAAATTTAGACTATTTATTAGGGTTTTGTATCTTTGTTTTTAAGGAGAGCCTAGAAGACCTAAGAGGGAGTTGTCTTCTAAGTTACACCAGAGTTTTAGAAATTAGAGTTAGAACACATTGCTACATCTATTGGAGAGAAAGATCTGATCATCATTACAGAGAAGATCTTGAACTTCTTATTTTTTTACTCAGTTTATTTTATGTAGTTTATTCACAATTTATTCATGTTTCTTATTGTTATGTCTGAGTTATTCTCTATTAGATTTGAGGTTATTCAATGGTAGTAATTTATTGTTGATTTATTAGAATTGTTAGGGTAATCTTCTTGATTATTTGTTTAAGTTGCTCTTAATGCAAGCGAGAGCCTGATTATAACCTTAAATCTATCTTAAACAATCTAAATAACTAGTAACAAAAAAGAGTTGAATTAGGAGTTTAGAGAACCCAGCAAACCACAAAACCAATACTGTTTAGAATGAGCATCGATCGATGTCATCTTATTGTCATCGATAGACGCTCAGTCGAGATGCGCGAGAGCGATCTCCTAAACCCTAAGGTTTGAATTCAGAATGATGCTTAATAAAACCCTAGAAATCTATTAGTGTTCATTATCTAAACCTACCTGAGAATCTTCCCTAAGTATAATCTTTCAATTTAATCCGCACAAACCAAATCAATCTTGAAATCGCTTTTATTGTTATTGTTATAATTCATCTAGTTTTAATTAGAAAACAATAAGTCTATTGTGCAATCCTAGAGTCTCTGTGGATTCGATCCCTAAGTACTACATTGAACCTCTTATTTGAGAGAGTAAAGTGGGAAATATGGTTAATTTGAAAGTGAAAATAAACACCACATCAAATTTGGCGTCGTTGTTGGGGACTCTTTCTTATTGCCATTAGATTTTGCTTAGAATATTGTCTTGATTTTTACTTTACTTTTTGCTAAATTATTTTTTTCTTAAAACTTATGACACAGGTACTTAAAGGAGAAAATATGGATTTTGGACATCAACCAGCGACCGATGGAGTTTGTCTGGAATCGATCGACGTTAGTCCACTGCTGTCGGGCGACACCCTTCCATTGCCATCGGTCGATACCGATCAACCAAAAGCAGGTAAGTACGCCTTTACTGAATCTGATAATAAAAAGTAGTCTTGATAGAACCAATGAACAATAATAGCAACGAAATAAGCCAACTAGTTAATTATCAAGGAGCTGCAATCCCCAATCAAATCACTAAATCTCCAAAGAATGAGGTAAGGCATGAATTGCCAATGCTCGAATACCTAAACCCCATCAGAACCTATTCCAATCGATCCGCTATTCGATTATCCGATAACCATGCTGGAAGCTCTGAGCTTGATATCAATTTCCTAATTATAGCGCGCAAAAATCAGTTTAATGGTTTTCCCACTGAACACCCAAACGATCACATCAAAATGCTAAAAGACATGGTGAACGACGATTTCAATCGCTGCAAACTTTTTCATTTTTCCCTAGAAGGTGACTCCAGGAGGTGGCTGAACCAGCAACCACCAGGATCCCTGATGTAAGACCCGATCCTGGATTCCTCAATCCAACCAGACCGCAGTCTTACCAAACGACTCTACCAGTTTGATTCCATTTTAAGTGCAATAGTTTTTCTAAGTAATCATCAGTAGTTGAGGTTCATTGAAAACATATTTAAACAATCAGAGTCAAATACGGCAACATAAGTACTTCATATATAGATAAGGCAGAATCAAACATCCTTCATTCATTCAGCATAGATAGATCACACACTAGAATCACATAAATTCACAAGTTGCACAATAGGCTACTAAGATAACAATATTAACAGGATCAACCCATTCACCACACATCTTCCCATGGCCGCGGTCCTCACGGTGCTTTTCCCTTACCACGGTCCAAGTCTGGTCCCGGAACCAACATACACAACACATGATTAGATATAAACACAAGAATCTATCACACTGCATGGTTGGATCACATCGAAAACACTTAATAAATGCTGAAACTGGCCACTTATAAAGTGGTCCAAAAACTAATTAAAATTCATGATAATTCATGATAAATCCCAACTAAGAGATTCCCGTAAACAGAATTCCTTGAATTGGACCAGATCATATAGATCTCGACCATGAACATTCCGACCAAACCATGAACTTTCATGGCTTCTTTGATCCTGCCAAAGCCCAGGATCAGTGCCTCCATATCTGAAACATTAACATTCCATGCTACGACAAAAAATAGATGAAGAACAGAGTAGAAAAATCAGAGATTGTTCTAACCAAAGAAACCAGACCAAACCATGTACCCAACGGATCATCCGAAGGCCATGTTAGGTGGTCCTTGGCACACCTAATACCTTAGGGGTACGGTCTCCAGAGGCTTGATCCTTCTACTTATCCTTCTCCTTCTCCTTCTCCTTCTCCTTCTCCCTCTCCTTGTCTCTCTGTCTAGTATCCATCTTCTAAATCTCACAGATAACTCTCAACAGAATCGACCAGAAACCACCAAGAGATCAGAAACCACTTCTCTCTAGAAGTTTGTCTGAGTTTATTGTCTTCTGAGAATGATATTTTTGACAGGAACCAAGAAAAATAGAAGGATAAATCAATCCCCAACTGCCCATAACCGCCTGGAAGGTAGTTAACAAATCCTTAGATCCAAAAAGGGTGCTTTCCCCTTTTCCCAACCGCCCATAACCGCCCTTGGCGGTTTTCTTCCTTTCTTCCCAGTCGGTTCCTGAGCCCTAGTTTACACTCCTCGGCCTTTGCCCAATACCCTGGTCCAATCTGTGATGAACTAGATCAAACCGTCCCACAATCGACCCAGCAGGTCATCCGTAACCGCTCTGACCCAACCACACTGGTCCGGACCAAAACACTTTGCCCAACAGAGATGAGCTGATCCCCAACTGCCCCTAGCTGAGTAAGCTAGTCTTCCAGCTCCTGTGAGCTGATTAAATCAAGGTGAGCTAGTTTTCAGCTTGACCTAGCTGACTGAGCTCGACCAGATCCCAAATCACTCGTCCAGCTTCTATACCCTTGTTTCCATCATATCTTTGTAGGACACCGTAACAAACTCCATCCATCTCCGCTGCCTCAAGTTTAACTCAGGCTGAGTGAATATATACATTAGACTTTTATGGTCTATAAGTATCTGCACTTTGGCTCCATACAAATATGATCTCCATATCTTCAAGACAAACACCACAGCTGCCATTTCTAGGTCATGAGTCGGATAATTTCACTCATGCTTCCTCAATTGTCGAGAAGCATAGGCTATTACCTTCGCATGCTGTGTCAGGACACATCCAAGTCAAGTGATTGATGCATCAGTATTCACCACATAGGGTTGATCCGCCTCAGGCAATACCATGACTAGTGCACTAGTCAACATGTCCTTGAGTACTGAGAAACTGCTCTCACACTCCTCAGACCATGCGAACTTCACGTCCTTTCCTGTTAACTTAGTCATGGGCTGAGCTATGCTCGAGAACCCCTTGACAAATTTCCGGTAATAGCCTTTCAATCCCAAGAAGCTTCGTATCTCTGTAGCATTTTTTGGCTGAGGCCATTCCCGTATACAATTGATCTTTTCTTGATCAACAGACACTCCTTGATCATACACCGTGTGTCCAAAGCAACCAATGCTTTTCTGCCATAAGCTACACTTGCTCAACTTCACAAAGAGCTTCTGCTCCTCAAACGTCCCAGTACTGCCCGAAGATGTCTCTCATGTTCTTCCTTGGTCTTGGAGTACACGAGTATATCATCTATAAAGATAATTACAAACTCATCCAAGTACTCCTGGAAGATACCATGCATCATCTTCATTAATGCAGCTGGTGCATTGGTCAGTCAGAATGGCATGACAACAAACTCAGAGTGGCCGTACCTGGTTTGGAACGTGGTCTTTCTTACATCACCTAGCGCAATTGGAATCTGATGATATCTAGAGGCCAAATCAATCTTGGAGAACCACTTTGCTCCACGGAGGTGATCCAGCAACTCATCAATCCAGGGTAATTGGTACTTATTCTTCATAGTCACCCTATTCAACCCCCGAAAATCAATGCACAACCTGAAGCTACCATCCTTGTTTTTCACAAATAGGATTGGTGTTCCCTAAGGTGATACACTAGGGCGTATGAAACCCTTATCAAGCAACTCCTCAAGTTGCTTCTTCCGATCAGCCATCTCAGCCGGAGCCATTCTATATGGACGTTTGGATAATGGGGCCGTTCTAGACTCCAGTTCTATGGTGAATGGGTCAGCCCTATAAGGGGGAATGCCCTGTAGTGCCTCAAACACATCATTCAACTCCCGGACCAACGGTATTCCCTCCGGGTCACCAGCCCCTAACACCTCATCAACGTAAATTGTAGCCAAAAAGGCCTCACAACCATTTCCAAGCATGCTTTCCACTTGGATTGCTGAAACCACCAAACAACAAGAGGTTGGCTTAATCCCTTGGTACTTGATCGGTGGTCCAAACTCATTCTCAAATTGCACCCTCCCCGGTGACAATCAAGAGTTGCCCGATACTTCCCAAGCCAGTCCATGCCTAAGATCACTTCATGATGCTTTAGGGGGACAACAATCAGATCTACAGGCATCGGCCTGTCCAAGATCATCACTGGGATGTCCTTAACCAGACCAAGTGAGTTCATAATCTGCCCTCCGGCCGTACTCACTTGATCAGGACCATTCCAGGTTCCATACCGGAACATTCCCTTTCCGATCATATCTGGACTCACAAAACTGTGTGAAGCTCCAGTATCGAAAAGTACGTGTGTTTCCACACCACCAATACTTAGGTCCCTACACAAGACCCAATCAACATATCTATCCATCCTAGGTTCCATACCATGCAATTCTACAGGAATTGTAAAAGTATAAGTCTAGAATGTTACCAGTGATTGCCTTGAAATTCTGAGCCTCATCCGCATCCTTGGACAGCTCGTACCCACGTGGTGCTGAGTTTGAACTCATTTCTAGGCTGGCTTGCTTGTATCTGCACGGCCCTTACTCTGACCACTCAGAAACTTATGGCAATCCCTACGGTAATGACCCTTTTGGTCGCAGTGGTGACAAGTCCTCGATTCACTTTCCGGACTACGGCAGTCCTTAGCAGAGTGATCCATCATACCACAACAGAGTACAGGCTCCCACGGCCTTCCAGCACTCTCCACCATGGTATCGAGCACAATTAGGGCACTCTGACCTACCACTTGAGGTATTACCCTCCTCGGCCGAGTCCCTCTTTCTCTTCTTATTACCACTCTGAGTTGTGGCCACTTCCACACTCTTCAGCTTCTGCTTACCCTCCTCTGTGAGGTTGGTCTCCAGCAGAGCCATCCTCTAAACCAACTTCGATACAGTGTGGAACTTGCAGACTGAGAAGTAGGTCCGGAGCTCGACCCTAAGGCTTCTGATGAATCAACGGACCTGTACTGCCTCATCTTCCAGTTCCGTACCCACATAACGCCTGATACGGTTGAACTGCTACTCATACTCATGGACTGTCCTGCGTCCCTTAACCAAGTCCAAGAACTTAGACTCCAGGTGATCCCACGCCTCAGCTGGAAAGTACTTGTGGTTGAACTCAACCTCAAAATAAGCAAAGCGCTCAATGGTCTCATTGGTGCGCTTTTCAAGAGCCAACCACCAGTTGTGTACATCTCCCTCCATAAAATTCACAGCAATATCCTACTAGTATTCCTCAGGACAACGAGTAGACTTGAAGTTCCGAACTAGTCTGGTCCTCCACTCATCTGCTTCCATAGGATCAGCACTTCCAGCAAAGTGTTTGGTCCCTAACTTGGAAATGTTCTCCAGCACCTTCAGGTAATCCATACCATGGACTGGCCTAACTGGTGGGTCGATCTCGATCACCTCAGCTACCCGTCCAGGATTACCAGCCACCCGTGTAGCCACCTGAACCGGAGGATTGGCCTGTCCCACAGACGAGTTCACCAACGGGGTGAACGCCTGAGTCAGGCTCACCATCTGAGCTCCCATGAGTTGCATAGCCTCCAGTATGTCTCTCATGGTTGGCTCAACTACCTCTCCTGCACCAGCAACCCGGACATTGTTTGCACCAATGTTCTGGCCGCTACCATTCCCTGCATTAGATGATCCAGCATCGTCCTCCTGGACTTGCTCCTGCTGATCATCCACAACAGTCCCACGAACCTCAGGAGGAAAATTCGGATCCACTGGAAGTCCGGTCTCATTGTTACCCAGCCCCACCTGAGCCGGTAACACTGTGGTCGGAATGGTTCCAGCTGGTAACACTGCGGTTTGAACAGCACCATCCTGTCCCACGTTTCCGGATGCTCCAGCCCGCATCCTTTCCTCTCCGAGATTTAGTCTTCTTAGTACCCTTAGGGTTCAAAACACACACAAAGGTTAGTTCATAACAGAACACACAAACTCAAAGCAATCCTAAGGTTATACATTTCAAGCAATCATATCCAGTAAACAATCAACCTACCGTGAGTCTCAACAGCCGATGTGTGGTGAACCAATAACCCAAACAAATCCTAGAATCAAGCATGCTCTGATACCAACTTGTAAGACCCGATCCTGGATTCCTCAATCCAACAGACCGCAGTCTTACCAAACAACTCTACCAGTTTGATTCCATTTCAAGTGCAATATTTTTCTAAGTAATCATCAGTAGTTGAGGTTCATTGAAACATATTTAAACAATCAGAGTCAATAAGCAACATAAGTACTTCATAGATAGATAAGTCAGAATCAAACATCATTCATTCGTTCAGCATAGATAGATTACACACTAGAATCACATAAATTCACAAGTTGCACAATAGGCTACTAAGATAACACAATTAACAGGATCGACCCATTCACCACACATCTTCCCATGGCCGCGGTCCTCACGGTGCTTTTCCCTTACCACGGTCCAAGTCTGGTCCTGGATCCAACATACACAACACACACAAACACAAGATTATATATCAACACAAGAATCTATCACCCTGCATGGTTGGATCACATCTAAACATCGAAACACTTATAAATGCCAAACCTGGCCACTTTCAAAGTGGTCCAAAAACTAATTAAAATTCATGATAATTCATGATAAATCCCAACTAAGAGATTCCCATAAACAGAATTCCGTGAATCGGACCAGATCATATATATCTCAACCATGAACAATCCGACCATACCATGAACTTTCATGGTCTTTGATCCGGCCAGAGCCCATGATTAGTGCCTCCATATCTGAAACATCAACATCCAAGACCACAATAAGAAATGATGAAGAACAGAGTAGAAGAAATCAGAGATAGGTGTAACCAAACAAACAAGACCAAACCATGTACCAAACAGATCATCCGCATGCCATGTTCGGTGGTCCTTGGCCACACCTCCCACCTTAGGGGTACGGTCTCCAGGGGCTTGCTCTCTCCTTCTCGTTCTCCTTTTATCTCTGTCTAGTATCCATCTTCCCAATCTCACAGATAACTCTCACCAGAATCGACCAGAAACCACCACAGATCAGATCGCCCAACTGTCGGTTTGTCTCTCTTTTCTCTCTGGAATTTGTCCGAGTTTTCTGTCTTCTGAGAAAGATATTTTCGACAGGTAACCAAGAAAAATAGAAGGATTAAATCGATCCCCCAACTGCCATAACCGCCTGGAAGGGCAATTACCAAATCCTTTAGATCCAAAAGGGGCAGTTTTTCCTTTTCCCAACCGCTCATAACCGCCCTTGGCGGTTTTCCTTCCTTTCTTCCCAATCGGTTCCTGAGCCCTAGCTTACACTACTGAGCCTTTTCCCAATACCCTGTCCCGACCTGTGATGTACGGATCAAACCCTCCACACCCGCCCCAGCGGGTCATCCGTAACCGCTCTGACCCGACCGCACTGGTGTGAACCAAAACACTTCCGCCCAACTTGAGGGGATGAGCTGATCCCCAACTGCACCCAGCTTAGTGAGCTAGTATTCTAGATCTTGTGAGCTGATTAAATCAAGGTGAGCTAGTTTCCAGCAGCACCTAGATGACTGAGCTCGATCAAGAGCCTCGACCAGCTCCCAAATTACTCGTCCAGCTTCTATACCCTTGTTTCCATCGTATCCTGGTTAAGTCTCAGCTGACTGAGGTCCCTTAACCTTCATTTTGGGCCATGATACGCTTGTATCAAGGTCTCACAACCTGAATGGTGCGTCTCCTCGCACCATGGCCCGTCCGGAAGATCCTATCTTAGGATCGGGGACATGACACCTGACTTGTTGGGCTAGATATTAGAAGCGCCTTCATCACCCACTTCTTTGATGAGAGAGATACTGGGAAGCAAGAAGGGAAATATCCACTTTCGTTCATGGTAGCCGCGAATCTTTTAAAAACTCCTGGACAAGGTTCAAGAGCTACCAACTTTTGTGCCCACACCATGGATCTTAGAGCCCCAACTCGTCAACACTTTCTATAGAGGACTAAACCTAGACTATCAAACCATCCTTGATAGATCCAGCGAGGGGAACTTCTGCACCCGAAGCCCTGCAAAGACTGATAGAAAACATAGATTTAGGTAGAGCTTTCGAAAAAAGAGACACCGAAGGGAAGGAACCACCATTGTTCACAAAGGAGAAACACTCAATCCGAGTTAGAAAAAATCTATCATCAGTCGCAGCCCTTCAGCATGGAAATAACTTATCTAAACATTATGGTGAGGACAATACCTCTCCTCCAACTTCGAAAAATGATTTGAGTTCTCTGATGTGATGAACCTAAACGATCAATGAGTTTAAGGAAAAGCGCTGGCAATTTCACAAGCGACTACGACACCACTGTGAACAGATACGAAAGAATTTCAAAGTCAAAAATGAACCAAGTCTTCACTGGATACTGTAGAATAGCTGCCGACCTCAATGAAAGTTAGACCTGAATATACTCGAAATGATAGAATAATTTGACACTCTGAGCGAACACATTAAGATAATCGTACAACCAAGTGGTGAGCAACGCTATGTTCTATCAGAAGAGGAGGACGGATTCTTACCTAGTAAAACGGATACTAAACCCCAGGAGCCATTGCAGTGTAGTAGCTTTACGAGCGGTCGACAACTCAGCCTGGCGTTAAAGAGAGCATCACCATCGATGAATTTGAGTAAATCGCGATGGATGAAAAATAAAAATCGCATCCCATCCCGCTAGAATTTAAGAGAAAGATCCTGAAAGCTCCTTTCTGAAACTTGAAGCATTAAGCCAAAATGACTATCCTTGAGAATTCAATTATCAAAACTGAGGGCAAAAGAACATAGATGTGAGAGACATCGATTGACACCCCGACCGTAATGGACATCGATCGACACACTTTCCCGAAAATAGATCGACGCTCTGATCCAGAATCAACCGAAATAGTTAAAAAGGACCTACCAAGTGAAACCCCCTTGCCTTCAAAAACGCTAAGCAAAGAAGAAGCACCTAGAAAAGCAGTATGTAAGAAAGCGTTTGACAAAGTAAACATAAAGATGCCGCTAAGCGATGCCATTCACATCTTGCCTGCTATTAAGCAATACGTGAAAGATGCAGCATCATGAGATTCCATAAAATCGGAACACTGCATGATGGAATGGGTGTCTGAAGAAATGACGCGAAATTGTTCAAGGGAAAACTTTAATTAATCTCCATGATCCCGGTAGTTTCGTTTTGGACTACACTATTAGCGATGAGAGATTTCAAAGATCCCTCTGCGATTTAGGAAGGTGTACTTGAGGATGTACCCGTATGTATTCATACTGTGATATACCTGCAGATTTCATAGTGCTTAAATACGAGCGAGACCTCGGAATCCGATTATCTTAGGAAGACCTTTCTTTGGGCCACTGCCGGTGCGATCATTGATGTCAGAGAAGGACGTATATGCCTCAACATAGGGAATATACCTATGGTCTTTGACATGGAAAATATAATAAAACAAACTTTGATCGACGGTCAAACCTACCATATCGATTACCTTTCCGACCTTGCAGAAAATCATTCATTGACATGTGCTCGAACGAGCCTCTAGAAAAGCAAGCACATCTTCTGAAGGGTGATATAGACTATTTATTACCAGTTTCAAGCCATGTAATAGGCTCTATTTAGGGTCTATTATGTGTGTCTAGGCTATGTTTTAAGGTCTTTACAGGTCCAGATACGTTTTGGAGATATATGGGAGATACTTGGAGCTTTTGGAGCATTTTAGAGGAGAATAATTCATAGCTGATCATTGGGAGAGTCGAAGTAGAGAGATTGTCGTCGATCGACAACACTACTACCTTGGCGTATGACCGATGTTACATGACCAAGATCGATCAATGTTTTCACATCTGGACATCGACTCGTATGACCAATCAAGCCCAAGTTAGAGACAAGACACAAGATTACAAGATTACCCCTGGACGAGTTTTGACCTATATTTTAGGGTTATATTTATACTTTATGTCTTGCACCAGAACGGGGCGTGCCAAGGTGTGTGGCATATTGTGGTCACCAGCACTCCATTATAATTTTAGGATTCATTTAGGCAGAAGATCCATAACTCCCTAGGAGATTGTTATTGGAACCGCTAGTAGTTTTATACTATGCATTATACTTATCGAGTACATCTATCTCTCATTAGCTTTGATTATCTTTCGTCCTTGATAGTGATACCATATTAGATTAGGGTGTGGTGATACGATGCAATCAGTGGATTAGCCTCCAAAAGTAGGATTGCTATGGTTAAATGGAATTGAGATATCCATCACATTGATTTGTGCTTATGCTTGCATCTCACATAGCTAACTCAGTTGATCTTGAAAGTTAGGACAGTGGACGACTAAGACGAGAGTAGGGGTTGTGCATAATAGACTCCATTGAACTACGTTGTTAGGCACATGCGAGAGCTGGTCTAATCTAGCTTGGTGACATATCAAATCTCGTTCACAAATTCATCTGATGTTCACCGTCGCTCGACATCAGGACTTAGTCGTCGATCGATGGTGCTTTCTTTTACTGCCGCATAAGAGAGTTCTGGAGTTAAATTGGTCAGCAATAGTTATATTGAGTTCTACAATATTTACAGTATATATGTGCCATCTTAGTGTCTCCTATCCACCGATACTCATTAGCTTGGAACCTCTATATACACACAGCATATTTATATTTGTCCTATATTTACATCATAAGCATGTTTAATTCATATTGCGCATCTTACCACCTCTAAAGAGAATGATTTTCTCTAATCCGAGTCATTGTTACTGCCTATAATATCTATAATACGCGACTTAATCACCTAGCTTAGTCTTGTAAGAAATAAGCAATCATAGTTGGATTGTGTCTACGATCGTGATCTCTGTAGATAAGCATCACTAAGTGTCTACACCTGATCTGCTCTTATGGCTAAGAGTATTGTTTTGTGTGTTAGGGTAAGGTTAATTTGATAGTTGTAATTGACTATAGGACTCTTTTATGTACCCTGCATTAAAAATAAAATTAAACACACCCGATATGTCAAATTCTGCGGCGGCGTGCGCGGGAACATTGTATTGCCATTAGATATTAATTTCTTGGTATTAGTCTAGGTTGTTGGTTACTTTCCAAGTTACTGATTATTCTTTTTCATGTGTTTTTCAGTGCATGTGCAAAAGAGTACCAAGAGCAATCAAAGGAAAAGAATTACTATTCTCAGACCCACAGCAACTTGAACGTACGATACGCAAAGAAGATGACAAGCATTCGATCGACACGGTATAACCTACTCAGCGCGTGACCGACACTTCTTTACGGCGCATCGACCGACTCAGAACTCTACATCGACCGACATTGTCACCTTAGCATCGATGCGTACAGCATGCTTCACCTGCATGATCCGACAACATTCTCACGCGCATCGATCGACGACATCAGACGATTTCAGATAGTTTCGGCCTATAAGCAGCAACAACATCGATCGCTCACACCGGTACAGGCAATCGATCAAACAACTATGGAGCAGAAGGCACGAGGCCTATCCACAATCAAACATTTTTGAATCGACAACAGAGAAGCATATCGATACCACCATTCAAGAGTCCATGAGTTATGTACATCTAACCCCTTTAAGTACAGAAAATCCAGGACGGCGATCAGTTGATAAATCCCTACTGATAGACCGGTCGTGTAGAGTATGGAACGAGAGCTTTTGATGCTGATGGCAAAAAGAATTTTTTTTTGAGAAAGAAAGATAAGCTATGGCATCTACAGAGAGTGAGAATAGTAAATTCACGAGCTCTAGAATCGGAAGAGTTGTGAATTGTGCGAAGAAGAAGATTATCAGGGAATTTCAGAGAGGAGAAGCCTACTATGTTGAGTAGCACGCTACTTTGTTTACCTGAACAGCAGCTAGATGCGGTATGTCCAAGGCAGAAACCAAGATTACAAAAGAGAAGAGGATTGCGATATTTGTGAATGGAGATCCATAAAGCTCAAGAGATGTTATTAGATGATTTCTACAGGAGCTTTCTGATGTCTACTATCCTATAGGATCAGTGCGCTCACCGGTTTGACTACAGCGCATGATGAGATGAAGCCCAAGTGACCCAGATAGAAGTCGACATCGATCGACGGCAGCATCGAAATGCGTCACAAGATACCTGATTTCGACGGACCAGAAGTGCGCAGCATAAAAAATCATTAGAAGACAGGGTTCAATGAGATTGGCTTTTCTCAAAGCCTATTGAACAGAGATATTTCTCAGAAATTGGAGGATATATCAGAAACTAAAGCTGCCAAGACTTAGAATGCTACAACGCAGTATTAGAGAATCTAAGAGAATGCATTCAGTGGAGGCTTACTAAGTAGTTATCATAAGAATGAGAAATCCAGAGGAGATGAAGCAATGGAAGCTTCGTTGGTAGCATGTGTTTCCAGAAGGCAAAGAGAGCTGTAGAACGAGCTTGTTTTCTTAATGTTATTTGCCTAGGCTTAGTCCTCTCATAATCAGGTTGTAGTAAGTAAAGTTGAAATCGGAATGCACTATCGCTGAGCGTAAGACTATAACGACCAGCGCTGAGTGGGAGGCCAATCCGTTTTGTTTAGTAAGTTCTTATTTAGTTTTTACTTATACTACTAAAATTTATTTGAGTTTCTCGTTATTTAACAGCCTGGGAGAGACCCACTGAGCGGGGGTACACTTGACGGCACCCACGCTCGGTCGACAATGGATCGCGACCATCGATCAATCCACACCGCCTACCATTGATTCGACACTCTCTCAGGCGATTACAGAGAGGTAATCATAGGTTTGATACTTAGGCTATATTATCTTATGATTGTTTTTCTAACCAATTCGGGCAGACTTAACACTATCAGACAGGGGTAATTTAAGTCGGGAGAGGTTCGTAATTTTATTTTACTTGTTTTTGTATTTAATTTACTATCTATATATAGAGTTTTTTCAAAAAAAAATATTGAGTGCCGACAGAGGACTATGATCAAAATTTATCTATTAGGAGACTAAACT
>CAJHQP010003572.1:0-65629 GCA_905132765.1 Moricandia arvensis
TTGAAGTTAAAAATAATTTTCAAAATATCATGCAGAAATTAACTTCTGATAAGGATGTTTTTTTCCGGCTGTTTTTTTTTTCTGTAATATGTTTTTTCGAGCTTGCTAAGACCTTTATCAGGTATGGACTGGTTTGCAATTTGCATTTTCTTTTTGGTTCAAAAATTATATGATTGTTATGTGACTGCTGTGGACTAGTATGGATATATATAGTAAGACTATTGAACGGAATTAAAATATTTTTTTGTTAAAGGCTATTACTAACGCTATTATATGCTAGATTCACGCATATGCAATAAACCTCCAGTCTAACTGGAAATAATACAAAAAAAAAGAAGCAAAAGCATAATCATCGTTATTATATATAAGTACATAAACATTACACAACTAACTAGAAAACCTTATCAGCAATATCTTGGATTACAGATCCTAAGAAAGCACCAGACAGAGTTACATTAAAATCTCCATGAGCTTGTTGTGTATCACCCATCACCAAAAACGAAGCCGTTCTGGATTCGCCAACGTGATTAACCATTGAGATATCATGGTAAATGGAAAAGAATCTGAGAAAGACAAAGACAACCAGAGCAAGAAGATAACATAACCGTGAAGCGTTGAAGAACAAGTGATAAGCTGCAACTTGAAGACAATACATTTAGTCTAGTAACAAAAGAAAACTGAGAAGATGATGGTTTAACATTGCATCGAGGTGTGTTTATATATATACTTACTACACATGTGTATGTAGTTTCATTTACGTGTAGCCAAGGTATACGCACACAGACATACTCGAGAGACACCACTCTGGCCAGAGGAGCAATAAATGATGAAAAGTCCCTTGTGAACACGATATTTGTTAGGCAAACCGGTTTATACCGAGAAACTTCCGGTTTGGTAGGTTTTTGATTCTAATAAACGACCATGATAACCGGTGAGGAGCATGAGAAAATCAATGTTCCTAACTGATCTGTTCAATTTCATTCATTTAAAAGTCAAACCAAAAAGTTTTGAACTGTTACCCAGCTATATTAATCGACCAATACTTGTCCCTTATCGGTTTGGTATAGAGGTTGGTTTGTTTCATGTACCAGACGATAGATATATCGAAGTGGAGGAGATTTGTAGGCTTTTATGATTGTGAGTTTCACTCCAGGACACGATATATCAAAACATGAAATTATATAACCGTATAAAATAGTTATACCGAACCAGAAATAACCGGTTATGTGTTTGTGCATTTAAAGAAATAGGACATAAGTAGATACGAAATTTATATGTATTTATACACGTGTCTGGCGATTCAGCTCAACTGCATAGATCGTGACATCTCAACTCGTAACCACAAAATGCTAAAAACTTTAACTATTGCAATAACAAATTTTATGTTTTATACATAATTCAAAAGGCCACTATGGAATATTTTAATGACACCTAATCATAAATGCCAATTCACGTCACAATTTGTCAATTTTTGTAATTGTGAAATGTAGGACCAAAATCGCACTAACATATTTATTTTCATGAATAACATAATTAAAATCAATATTTCTTTGTTAAAGTAATGGTTTTCTATGGTTTGGAGGGAAAAGGAGATCAAAAAAGTGTTTCTTCAAAATTCGAACCAAGAAAAATTCAAATATAGACAAGACAAAAATTTATAGCCAATTAGAAACAAACACGTGTAAATGCTTTCTCTTCTGCAGACAACAAGCATTCGGACAAGAAAAGGCAAACCCTAATCGTCTCGGGTTTGGCGTTTCAGTTTCAAACACTATAGAAAGCCAAAGACCTTATCCCTTGTTGCGACGTTACGAACATTTAGGTGGGAGGAGTGATGGGAGAAGACAGGCTGGATCTCAAGCTCTCCGATGAGGTTCTCTCGGTGATTCCGATGGATCCTTTTGAGCAGCTGGATCTCGCGAGGAAGATCACTTCAATGGCGATAGCTTCGAGGGTCTCGAATCTGGACTCTGAGGTTGTGGAATTGAGACAGAAGCTTCAGGGTAAAGAAACTGTTGTCCGTGAGCTTGAGGAGAAGGCGTCTCGTCTTGAGAGAGATCGTCACGAAGCTGAGTCGAGGTTGAAGATGGTCCTCGAGGAGAATGTGAGAAACAAAAAAAAAAACTTCATCTCATTATCCCCTTTGTGTTGCTTTTATCCCTTGTTATAGAGCTATGTAATGGTAAAGGGATCACCTTGAAGTGGTAGATAGGCTGTTCTGTTACCTGTGATATGTTTATCTTTCCCCTGTTCTGTAAGAACTGTAACCATGGGGTATAAGTTATTGATTGTGTATCTGTTATTCTTGTAAAGATGATCCTGACTAAGGAGAAGGATTCACTGGCAATGACTGTAACAAAACTCACTCGTGACTTGGCTAAGGTGAGGATTTTACTGATGCGTTATGGTTTGTTTTTATACATCATGTACTCTGGTGTGGGAGACAACAGCTAATGTTTATGTTTCTTTTTAGCTGGAGACATTCAAGCGGCAGTTAATCAAATCTTTAAGCGACGAGAGTGCTCCTGTAAGTTGGTTACATATTATTTTGTTGTTCTATGTATATATTAGTGTGCTATCCATAAGGGGACTGCCTCTATCTTGTATCCTTCTGGTCTCTGGTTCCAGAGAATGTAATCTTGCTTCTTCTCCATTTGTTATTACAGCAAACAGAGCCTGTTGATATAAAGGCATGCGACCAGTCAAGTATTGGATCAACTGGTTCATATATAGGCAAAGGTACAACATCATTATTCGATTAATAATTGAAATTTTGCTCTGTTTGTTTCTGAACATGCCTCAACCAAGCAGATGAAAGGACCAATGCATACTCAACACACCGTTCTTACAGTGGATCTTCTGACATAAACAATCCAATTGTTGATGGTAAAACTGACTCAACCTCCTATAGTAATCATTCAGTCAGTGTTATGCTTTTTATTAAGAATCACATATGACTTTCTTCTTTTGCAGCTTCAAAATACGCTGGAAACAAATTCTCAATGACACCATACATCTCTCCACGCCTTACTCCATCCGCAACACCAAAGATCATCTCCAGAAGCGTATCCCCTCGAAGCTATTCTGCAGCTGTTTCTCCCAAAAGAACATCCGGTGCAGTTTCTCCCACAAAGACAACCATCTGGTACCCTTCAAGTCAGCAATCATCAGCTGCTAATTCTCCACCTCGCAACCGTACACTCCCAGGTTCATATAGGATCTTAAAGGATCAGTAACCTGTATAAATTGATAAACCGCAAGTACATGGTTCTTATAGATAACATGTTTTTATAACTCTTTTCCAGCTCGTACACCTAGGATGGACGGTAAGGAATTCTTCAGACAAGCCAGGTGAGACCTTCCTTCAGCTCTTCTTGTCTTAGTATCATTAGTCACAGTTTCAAATTGTTGATTTTCTTTGTCTTATATCATTATTAGGAGCCGATTATCCTATGAGCAGTTCAGTGCCTTCTTAGCTAACATCAAGGAACTCAACGCTCAGAAGCAAACCCGAGAGGTAAAAAAACGTGGCCCGTCCACCATTTGTTGTCTTTTTGTTTAGATATGTTCAGAGTACGGATTCAAAAATGTTGATGATGCTTTTTGACAGGAAACTTTGAGGAAAGCAGATGAGATATTTGGGGAAGATAACAAAGATCTCTACCTATCTTTCCATGGTCTTCTCAACAGAAACATGCGTTAAACTTTACCAGTCTTGAATCTCGACCAGTCTTATATGATCATAACCATTGTAGTATGTGTATTCTCGACGATATCTAGTTACAGTGCTAAAATGATCATGCGTTAAACTTTATGTTACTCTCTTTGATCAGAAAAGGATACTTGATGGAAATTGACGTTGAATTAAGTATGGTGCATACATACATACTGCACATAAATCATCACACTAATAGTATTCAAAGTAACATATACAGTATATATTTTTATTATTTCATTACAAAACACACATCTATGTGACTGTATATATCATAGGCAACATAATTATTTTATTTGAAGAGCGTGAATTCAATAACTCTTATAGGGACATAGTATTATTACAACGATATGCCTCTATCTTTTCTTTTTTCACTTTCCCAACATTAACTAAGGAAAAATAATCCCCAAAAGAAGGCAGACATAAATAAAGTTTATAATCTTAATTCTTTAGTTGCTACTTGCTACTATATGCAGCTACTTTTTGATTTACTTTAGTATATACTTACCACCTTCATATGATACAAGCTATATAGCATATAATCTTATCATTTTTACTTTAAAAAAAACTATATTGCAAGGATAAGACCAGGCTAAAGTTAGCACGACCAAAGGGACTCTCCGACACCATTCTCGTACACAAAAGCCATGTCGACATCATTAGATAAGTCTTTGTTCGCGGGAAGACTAATGCCACTCGCCATGTAGGGCGGCGGTTTAGTGTCGATACGGTGGAGTGTTTTCATATGAATCAGTTCGGCCTGAGTAAAAGCGAGCTGAGTTTGGAGAGTCTCGAGTTGTCTCTGTAATGAAGATATGATTCCTACACATCCGTACACAGGATCCTGCACCCTGGCGTTGGCCTCGTACACAATCGAATTCACGGCGTCGCTCCGGTTGTTCTCCGACAGCACCTACGATCGTTATAATTGATTTACTTAGGATATTAGTAATATTTATTTGGAAAATTCTCTCAAATAGTTTTTGTTATTAAAAAACATTTAAAAGATGATTGTGAATTTCTTTTTTGTAATTTTTAATATTTATTTTTTATTTTTAAAATTTTACATTTAACTCTAAAATTTCACCATATAACTCTAAACTCAAAATTTACTTTAGTTAACTTTAGAGATACATATATGTATAATTACAATCATTAATAAAATTTGTTTGGTCATTGAAAACTATTTTTATAACAAAGGTTTTTGCAAAGTTATTATAAGGTATTTCTCTATTTTTTACTTTTTGTTAATGACATTTCCTGTTTTTTTTTTTCGTTAATGACTTGTATATAGTTTATATGAAGTATCTAGCATGTTTAGTAAATGACTAAATGTTTGGTCTTCTTGAGTCTAATGTTGCACTTCCATAAGTTTTTTTTGTCAATCTCGTGTAATTTTAGGGTTTTTTGCTTTAGCTCAGAGAAATATTTGATGGTGTTTTTAGAAATTTTCAATGATGACTCTCAAATGATATTGTACTACATGTGATGTCTTTATGTAATAACTATATGTTTGAAACAGATGACGCGTTTTGCTTGTTTGTAATGATTTTGCAAAGACATATTAAAAGTAGAAAATAGTAAGAAGTCGCTGTTATATATACATTAATTATTCACCGCGTGATAAATTAGTCACAAGATAACAAATTAAGAAGAAAAATAATGCATGATTCTGCCTTTTAACGTGACATGCAATATAGACTTTTGATAGAAACTAGAAAGTGACTTCTACACTATTCTTACACGCGGTTTTGGTACTTTCCTAACATATAAAATACTTAATAAAAAGCAAATATGAGTATGACATTGACAAGATCAAAAACATATACAAATTAATAAAAATCACAACAATTCAAGAATTTAAAACAAATTAAAGGGTTTAATATGTTCATCCAGATTAATCTAAAATGTAAATACTATATAAACCTTTTCTTTTCTCTGCGGCTTATACGCTATAACCTTTAAACTGCCACTAAGTTAAAAAAACTTAATGGGTACAATTGCAGCAGAAAGGAACCATAAGTTAAAAACCCTGGTCAGTTTTCTTGGGTCAAACAGTCAATTTATAAACTTTATAGTGTTACGAAAAAACTTTATAATGTACATGTTTACGCAATAATGCCTTTTCGCAGTACAAGTATGTTTCATAGTTATATATTTTCAGTCATAAATATAACAGCAAAAATGAAAAAAAATAGAGAAGTGAATTTTCACCTGCAACATCTTATTGACGTTACTAGCACCAAAAATCTTGTGGACAATGGCAAACTTGTAAGGCTCTTTAGCCGGGAAATATGGAGCAAAGACGCAGTCTTTCACACATTTTCGCCGGAGAAGCTTACAAGCGGCACAAGGCGACACTGCTCCGTGACTGTGACCCTTACGTCTCATTTAGAAGAAACAGTTTTTAAGACTTGAAAGCAAAATGACCAAAAGGAGAAGAAGACTTTAGAGGATAATCAGTGAGTCTGTTTATATAGAGAAGAAGAGAAAGTGAGACATGAAATCTTCTTGTGTGGGTCCATCCCTAAAGTAATAAGTCATTAGATTTGCTTTGATTGGACAAAAAATCCCATAGATTTCCATGGCCCACCTGGAAATTTTCTTATAAACTTTTTTATAAGGCCATTATTAGAGCACCCTCATAATTTTTTTTACTTTTTGTCTAAAAATAAATAAATTAATAAACGTACTAATCGCAGGCCATCACATATCGGTGAAATCCGTGAATATTATAAAAAACCAACAACAATCGTTTCTTATTTAACCCATTTAAAAAACATTACTTATTATTTGGTGGAGCCGCAATTATTTTCGTTGGTGAAACAGAGAGTAAACACCCCACATTAAAGATGACATTAACTTCAGTATCTTAATTAAAAAGTTTTTAGCTTCGGTTGAAAGACGGTTTTAAACTCTTTTTAGCTAAAAACTGTTTTTTAAATAAAAATTATAAGAGACGTTTTTTAATCTAAAAATATAAAAAGAAAAATCAAATCATAAGTTAATAACCCGAAATAAAAAATCAGAGTTAATTGTGCTCTACGCTGAAATGTTATTTTTTTCTTCCTTTTGTTTGTATATCGAATTGAATACTATACACAGAGTTTCTTGCAAGTTGAAGCAACATTGCTTCTCTGTATTTGGTCGGGTATGGAATTGTCACGTCTTGGTGAATCAATCTATAGTTTTTTTTATAATCATGTGATATCGTTCTGATACGATTTTCTGATGCTGTGTAAATCTGCTGATGTTAGTCACGTAAATACATTTTGTCTTATACTAATTATTAAATTTGATTGCTTAATACTAGTTAACACATCGATTAATTAAGAAGAGCACGGCATTTTAACATATATCTATCATAACAATATTTTACAGTTGTATAAACTTTAAACAGTATTTTGATCATGTAGACAAAAAGAAAACAGTAGTTTGATCTCTCACATTATGTATTTCATATATGTATCAAGTATCAACAACAATAAGATCATAAGGGCATCATTAACCCAAGAAACCCCCTTGGGTTTCTTATTTTTTTTTCTTTTCTTTTTTTACATTTTTTTAAAGTAAACCAATCGTGAGCCGCCACGTGTCAGTGGGATCCGTAAACAGTGTAAGAAACTCATTAGAACCAGTTCTTAATCTAATAGTTTTTTTATAAACTTTAAACAGTGGTTTGATCATGTTGACAAAAAAACAGTAGTTTGATCTGTCATATTACATTATTTCGTTTATGTATCAAGTATCAACAACAATAAGATCATAAATGGATGAATCAATCATAACTACTAAAAGAAAGAGATCGTTTGGTGATATATTAAATATACATTCACACTCATGCAGTTAATAGTTGGTGTTCCTGGTCGGTTGTTATAACTCATACCATTAGAAAATACAATACTTGAAAACGATTATAACTATTGAGAAAAAACCAAATAATTAATAGGCTTTTTGGGGTGTAAGCGATTATAACTATTATACAAGCCAATTAAAGATTTTATTTAATAATTTCGTGATGTAGATATTCATTTTCATTAAACTTTCAATTTGAAAACTTTGTTTTATTGTTGTTGTTGGCAACATTATAAAAATCGGTTTATGTGGTGTCTATAAATTTGTATAAAAGGCAAACAAAGTTTTAATGTAAAGAAATTGGTCTAAATATTTTAAAAATCGATTTATACGTTCTTCTAATCAATAATTTTTCTATTAAAATATCTGGTTATTCTCTATCGTTTTTTTGAATATTGGAAAAAGTATATAAAATTAAAAATAATCTGCAAGAAAAGAAAACAATCAAAATGTTATTTAATTTGTAGTAAATGTTAAGTAAATGGGTAGGTAATTAGTTGGTCCACTGGTCTAATCAACATTCAAGAGTTAATGTAAATGGGCTTTCAGTTTTGGGCTATAAGTTAATAGGCTTTCCATTTACAGGTTTTAGTTTTAGGTGGCTTCCATATTTCCTTTTTCCTAAATTACATAAAAAGACAAAAGAGGAAAGAGTATTTTATTTTAAAAATGCCGGGAATCACCGTCAGTTATTTTTTTCGTCGACGATTTTTCTGAGATCAACAGCTAACAAGAGATAGAGAAAGAGATTATCCTTTGGTTTGATCAATCGCCATGGAAGAATTTCTGAAGGAATTTGGAGAATATTATGGATACCCAGATGGTCCTAAGAACATCAAAGAGATCCGCGAGACTGAGTTCAAGAGATTAGACCAAGGTTCTGTTTTCAATCTTCTTCTGTTCCTCGAATCGTGTATGAGTTCTTCGAAAAATCGAAGCTGTTGAGCTGAAATTCAGAAGAATGAGTTGGGTCCGTGTAGGAACAGCTAAGCTACTTAAGAGTTTAGAAATGAATTGAGTTTGTGTTTGGTTGGTGGGAAATTTGACATTAGTTAGTAGAGATTAGGTTATGTAAGTAATCAGTGAGATTTAATAACTGGTGTTGGAGACTTAGAATCGTTGGTGATACACTGATCAGTACTCATATAGACAAATTTTCAAATACTGATCAAAAAGATTAAAACTTTGTTAATGTTAATGTTTAGTATCCTAACGGATATGAGAAGTCTCCTTAGTGTAATGTTTCTGTTTTATCAATTTTTTTTGTTAAAACTTTCGAGTTTCGAAGCTTGAGCTTAATAAGTTCCTGTGGTATGTGTAGGTGTTGTGTACTTGGACCATGCTGGTTCTACTTTGTATTCTGAATTGCAGATGGAAAGTATATTCAAGGACTTTACAAGCAATGTTTATGGAAATCCACGTATCCTCATCTTTTGGATCTATTAAGAGATGCATTACATTTCGTTTTACTAGATGAGAAGGCAGATTTAGTTGGGTCTGAATCTCAGATTTTGTATTCCTATGCTAAGTGAAGATGTGAAACTATGATGTTCATTAGCGAGAAAGAACAATGTTAGCCTCGTCTGTAGATCTTGTTAGTATAGACAGTAGTTTTATTTTATTATAATCTTTTGTTGCTGAAAGAGGTTCCTTAATAGTGATTTAGATAGTCAAAGTGATATCAGTTCAGCGACCAGTGAAATTATAGCGGATGCTCGGCGTCAGGTACAACTTTCTTAACATTTGTTGAGCTGTTATCCGTAGAATATGGTGAATTTTTGTTTTCTATTGGTTTTGTTAATATATCTGCATTGCACACTGGAGTCAGGTACTTGAATATTTCAATGCATCTCCTGAAGATTACAGTTGCATATTCACGTCCGGAGCCACAGCAGCACTGAAGATTGTCGGAGAGACATTTCCGTGGACTCAGGACAGCACTTTTCTGTATACCATGGAGAACCACAACAGTGTACTTGGTATTAGGGAATATGCGTTAGGTAAAGGTGCTTCAGCATGTGCAGTGGATATTGAAGAGGCAACTAACCAGCCCGGTCAGATAGCAAGTTCAGGACCATTTATCAAGGTAAAGCCTCGTGCTGTGCAGACGAGAAACACTTCTAAACTCCAAAACGAAGAGTCAAGAGGTCTGTTTGCTCAAGAATCTTTTCTTTGTTCTTTCATCCTGAATAAAGTCTGTTCAGGATGTAGCGTATGTCATCTTCTTGGGTGCACGATCGACTTTGCTAATTTGCTTATCCTGTGTATCACGTTTTCTTATATTTACAGGAGATCCCTGTAATCTATTTGCTTTCCCTTCAGAGTGCAATTTCACCGGCTTGAGGTTCAACCTCGATCTGGTGAACTTGATTAAAGAAAATAATGAAGCTACCCTAGAGGGCACTCCCTTTGCCAAGTACGTGCGCCTTACACTCCCTTGAATTGGTATACTGAATGTCTGTCAGCATTCATACTGCCGAGGTTTGGCGATGATGATCCATAATCAATCGAACTCCTTGTGCATAGTGAATATTTCATATACATGATTCTTGAGTTTGAGTTATATACAGCCTTTGAATAGGAGAAGTAGTGATATCTAGAAATGAACCGTGCACATTTTGATGATTAAACACAACTTATAATATCAGCCCCAAAATACTTGGAAACTTTTGGAAGAACTAATTTGGCTTGCTCCAATACTTCTCCTTTTATTCATTTCAAGTGCGTATAAGAGTTGAAGAAGTTAGTTTTATTGGTTTTATTTCATTTTGACTTGCATCATGCCTTATCCCTTGTTATTAGGAGCAAGCGGTGGATGGTCTTGATTGATGCTGCAAAAGGCTGTGCTACTCAACCACCTAATTTATCGGAATTCCCTGCAGATTTTGTTGTTATGTCATTCTACAAGGTAGCTCCTGGAATTTTTCTAAAAATAAATGAGTTAGGTCTTTCGAGTTATCTGATTTTAACTTTCTTGTTTTCACTGTTCTCTTGAAGTTGTTTGGTTATCCTACTGGGCTTGGTGCTCTGCTTGTACGGAATGGTGCGTAATTGTTTCTGAGGTTCATCTCCTTATGGGAGTCTTCATAAATGTGACTGTAGTTCAGAAACATTCTCTTTCAATTCACAACTCAGACAAAGCAGTTCTGTTCTTAGGATCTCCAACATTTTATTTTATTGTTCTTTCTTTTCCGATTCATCTCTCAAGCAAGATCTACTTGTATATTTGTTGAAACAAAGATTGCAAATGCTTTTTTTGACATGATACTTTTCTCTTTAATCTACAGATGCTGCCAAATTGCTTAAAAAGACTTACTTCAGTGGAGGTATGCATCTCATTTGGTTGTGTGAAATAGGTGAATTAGTATGGCATCTAATGAAAAAGTTGCTTACAGGAACTGTTGCTGCTGCAATTGCTGACATTGACTTTGTTAAAAGAAGGGAAAGGGTGGATGAGTTTTTTGAGGATGGTTCTGCTTCGTTCTTGAGCATAGCAGCCATCTGCCATGGCTTCAAATTACTCAACTCCCTTACTACTTCTGCAGTCTGGATGTGAGTAGAATTTGCGCTTCTCTTGAAAATGACTATAAAATTTCTTCTCTATCGAAGATCATCTAGTAGGGCGTTGCCGTTTTAATGACTCATAAGTTGTTGGGCATTGTTAATCATAGTCTGAAATTTGCAGAACTATAAAATTTCCCTCCAAACTATCTGCTAGTGTATAAGCTAAAGCGTGTTCTGTATCTATTTCCTAGGCACACAACATCGCTTTCCATGTATGTGAAGAAGAAACTTCAGGCTTTAAGACATGGAAACGGGGCTAGTGTATGTGTTCTGTATGGCAGTGAAAATCTGAAGGTAAGTTCTTTCATGATAAAAGAGATATTTTTTTTGTTTCTCATAGTTCATTTATTATATGGCTTCGGTGAAAGATATGCTTCAATAAAAAAGAAAGCAAGCAGTATAAGAATGAAATATGCAGAACCATAACATATTTAAAGATGTCAGCACTCGTCAGAAGTCGTATTGAATTACTTCTTCTTGCCACCATGGTGTTTGATTCATTCTAAGTTGTATGTCACAGTTATCTTCACATAAATCAGGACCAACGGTTACATTCAACTTGAAGAGACCTGATGGCTCTTGGTTTGGCTACCTGGAGGTGGAAAAGCTTGCTTCTTTATCTGGAATTCAGTTACGGGTATGTTTGGAAGCACAGTTCAGTTTTTTCCCCTCTTTGAATTCTTCTACCCAAATGAAAACAGAAGAGAGGAGACGTTTTAATTAAGTATGCTGAGGAAGTTTGCATTTCTAGGCATAATCCACATCAAGTCGTTTGACGCTGAATTCACTTTACTTCCTTTTGGTGTAGACAGGATGCTTTTGCAATCCTGGCGCCTGTGCAAAGTATCTCGACTTGTCTCATTCTGATCTATTGTCTAATGTGGAGGTATACTTATTATTTTTCTTCTTGTCATTCTTGTTACTGGCCTTGGGTTAGCAGATTAGGTATCATAAAGTTGACCATGACATCTTTAATTTTAACTCAGGCTGGGCATGTTTGCTGGGATGACAATGATGTAATTAATGGAAAACCAACAGGGGCTGTTAGGATTTCGTTTGGTTATATGTCAACCTTTGAAGAGGCCAAGGTACATGTAGGTTCCTTTATTTAGCTTTTCCTCAGTTCCATGTGTGCGAGGCTGTAGAATTTATTTGAACATATCTAATTTTGCTGCTCTTATATTGCTGCTACCTAATTTAAACTCTTTGCTTGATTCACAGAAATTTATTGATTTTGTCATAAGTTCATTTGTTTCACCTCCAAAGAAGATTGAGAATGGAATTGCCGTTAATGGAAGATTTGCTCAACTTCTTGGTGAAGGTATAGCTTAAATCTTTTATCGTGCTTTATTCCTAAACTCTCTTGAATCTTGATACAGAAATGACTTGATTCTGCCATTCATTCCCTAGGATGTGAATTTAATTCAGTTACCATCTTTACATGCTCATCTTTCCTTAATTTGGTAAATTCATACTTTTGTTAGCCACACTTATAAAGCGGATGTAGCTTTCCTTAGTATGTTGTTGAGGTAGCAAATACTTCGTAGACTATATATGGTGTCTGAATCAAAGGCTCCCGCTTTTTTGTTGTTACACAGAACTTGAAAGTAAAGAATCCATTCCAGGCTACTACCTTAAATCAGTTACCATATATCCAATCAAGTCGTGTGCTGGATTCTCTGTAAATCGTTGGCCACTTTGCAGAACAGGTATCTTATTTAACTTGCTTTGTCATTCTCTAATCCAGTACTGATTTTCTTGCAAGTATTGGTTGATGGCCTGATGACCTCTTTGACGTTTATGATTGACTTGTGTTTTACGTTTGAAACATACTAAGGCCTGTTGCATGATCGGGAATGGATGATTCAGGGTCTGACGGGTGAACTTATTACCCAAAAGAAGGTACTAAAGCATCTTCTAACTTGAATCTTTATATGTACAGATCTGTCAGCAAAGTTTTGATTTGCTTGGGAATGGCTTCTAGGTGCCTGAGATGTCTCTTATTAGCACCTTTATCGACCTTGAGGAAGGACTATTGGTTGTGGAATCTGCTCGCTGCAAAGATAAGTTGTACATCAGAATCAAGTCTAATCCATATAATCCAAGCAGCGATGACTTCGATTCACATGACAACATGTATGCATTGCGTCCTCTCCCTCACATATGATGTCTTATTTCAGCTGTTTTATTTGGATAAATCTAACTGTAAGTTTGAATTTCTGGCGCAGACTTGAAAGTCATAACGAGGAAACCAGAATCAATCGTTGGTTCACCAATGTTATTGGTCGGCAATGCAAGTTGGTACAGTATCCTAGCTCTACTTCCAAACACTCCTTGAACAGAAACAAGAGTCCAGGGTTGTGCAGAGTTTTGGAAAGCAATATCAACTTTGCTAATGAAGCTCAGTTCTTGTTGATCTCCGAGGAGAGTGTTGCTGACCTAAACAGAAGATTAGAAGCAAGTACGTTTATCATGTTCTTTTTAAGTTCACATCATATTCCTTACTTGGTCGTCTCTTGATAAAACTGTTTGTGTTCCAGAAGGCAAGAATGACAACCGAGATCTTGAGAAACTCAGTCCATATAGGTTCAGACCAAATCTTGTTATAGCCGGAGGTGAACCATACGCAGAAGATAAATGGAAAACTCTCAAGATAGGAGACAGTAGTTTCACGGTATGTCCATGTACTTGTTTAGCACTTGATTCGTGATCATATTGTACAAATGTCACAGTTTTTTTTTGGTTTCTCAGTCGTTAGGCGGTTGTAATCGGTGCCAGATGATAAACATAAGTAATGAGAGTGGACAAGTGAAGAAATCCAAGGAGCCTTTAACAACTTTAGCTTCATATAGGAGATTAAAGGTTGGTTCAACATTTTAAAACAATTCTTTCTTCACAATAAAACAATGGTTCTTTGATAATTATTTGTGAGGTGTCTTCGTGGTCTTTTCATTTGGATTCAGGGAAAGATCTTGTTTGGAACTCTTTTGAGATATGAGCATGATGCAAAAACAGAGTGTTGGATTCGAGTTGGGGAAGAAGTCAATCCAGATAGAGTATAGGTTCAAGCTTCATGTACTGTATGTATGTGTGTACCAATAATTGCATAAAAACAAAAACAAAAACAAAAATCACAGGAAGACAACATGCATTTCAGAAAAATATTATACTTGATTTGTATATCATTGTACGTTCAACTTTCTAAAATATAAAATAAAATTCCGAATTAAATAGAGGTGTTTGTAAATAAAATACAAAATTAACGTGTTTCATTCTATTTCAAAGAATATATGGATTATTTTCTAATCTCCCTAAATAAATAGGAGATAAAAAAGAAGATTTTAAAATAAATAATTATGGTAAAAAGTAAATCTTACGAAACGTGTCGTTTTTTGTATAAAAAAAAAGTAAAAAGCACGTGCTTTGATTTCTCCTTCCTTGTTGTTCCATTTAATTACAGCGATATATCTATTGAGGTTCTCATAAGCATAACTTTGTTGCGAAGACCAGACTCTCTAGCTCGGAGGTATGTCCATCTGATCTGCTATTTGTTTTGTTGTTGTATCTGGATTCTATCTGATCGGTTCTCCTCTTTGTGTTTTCTCTATTGCGTGATTACTAGATCTTTAGGTGGTAATTTGATTTTCTTATATATGAGTTTTCGTTAATCTGATCCAATCTGGAAAGTGTTAGGATTATATTGTGAAGAAATCTGGATACTTTAGACTCTTTTCACAGAAAGTCTGATCGCTGACGAAGAGATTCTGAAAGTGTTTTTGAGTTTGAATTGTAAATAAAAAGGATTTTCTTTTCTTATGTGAGAATTTCATTCACCAGAACGATCACTTCCTATAGTGGAATGAATCATATGAAGATAATTCATATGGCTTCATTCTAGTTTTGTTTGTTTGTTTGCTTGCTTTTGATGGTCTGGTTCATGTTTTGAATGTGTACTTCCTTTAAGTGATATTTCTATTGCGAAGCTATAAAACTCACTGCTTTGACTGCATCTTTCAGCTTGTTGATCTTCTCAGATGGCAGTACGCTACTTGACAGCGCTATTGCTGGTGTTCTCATGCCTTTTCACTGTTTCATATGCTAGTCTTGGCGATGCCGATCCAAATTACAGGTATTTTCTTTTAAAGTTTTGTTAAGATTAGTGCAGAGTTTGCCTTTTAATGTTCACAAGATGCCCTGTTTGTTCTTCGAGTTTCTAGCATGAACTTGGTTTTTGGTTAGTAGTAGCTCTGATGTTATCAGTATTTGGACTCATGGAAAACTATGAATTATCTGGCGATTTTTGGGTATCAGGACATGTGTTGCAGAATGCGAGACAAACGGTTGTGTTGGACAAGTTTGCTTTCCTCAGTGCAATTCTTCATCCAGTGGTGGTCCTTGGTACACACAAGAACCTTTGTATTTACAGTGGCAAAAGCTGGGCTGTCAAGGTGATTGCCGTTATCACTGTATGGTTAATAGAGAGAAAGAACGGGAATCTCTTGGTCAAGTCCCTGTCAAGTATCATGGTAAATGGCCCTTCAAGCGTGTCCTTGGGATTCAGGTCAGGCTTTTTCACGTTTACTGCCACTTGTTTTCTTCAATCACTTCAACGCAGTTTGATTTTTACGTTGCTTGTTGTTAGGAGCCTGCCTCTGTTGCTTTCTCTGTGCTCAACCTAGCGATGCATTTCCATGGCTGGCTTTCCTTCTTTATTACATTATACTATAAGTTGCCGTTGAAACAAGATAAGACAGCTTACTATGAATACGTTGGTTTGTGGCATATGTACGGTCTCCTGTCCATGAACTCTTGGTTCTGGAGTGCAGTTTTCCACAGCCGGTAATCATCTACACCTTGCTTTATGATCCGCAATCTACGTCATATGTCATATATTATGATTTTCTGGTAAACCGTCTCTATATGGTTTCTCAGGGATGTTGATCTCACAGAGAGGTTGGACTACTCATCTGCAATAGCAGTTCTCGGATTCTCACTCATCTTAGCCATCCTAAGAACATTTGATGTTCGGGTGGAGGCTGCAAGAGTCATGGTATCCGCTCCAATACTAGCTTTCGTCACCACCCACATACTATACATTAACTTCTACAAACTCGACTATGGTACACATCTGACTCCTTCCTCTTATCGGAAACCAAGTCCATCCATTTTCTTTTGCTGTAGTGAAATTCAATGTTGTTTACAGGTTGGAACATGATTGTGTGTGTGACCATGGGAGTCGCTCAGCTATTGCTATGGGCAAGATGGGCAGCTGTCTCGAGACATCCTTCTAGTTGGAAACTTTGGGTGGTTGTGATAGCTGGAGGCTTGGCTATGCTTTTGGAGATATATGATTTTCCTCCATATGAAGGCTACTTCGATGCTCACTCGATCTGGCACGCCATTACAATTCCTCTTACGGCCCTCTGGTGGAGCTTTATTAGAGACGATGCTGCGTTCAGAACGTCCAGTCTTGTCAAGAAATCTAAGACAAAGGCGAAGTAAGTCTGCTTGCCGAGTCTCACAGGTTTGTTGGATTTGCATGATTTCTCTCGACCATAAAATCACAAGCACTGGGGAAAAACACGAGGAAATTTGGATTCAAACATCAAGAAGAATCCTTTTGTTTAAAGATACGTGGTCTGTGATTTTATGTGCTGACAGAAGCAGAGTTTTCTTCTTTCTTTTCCCAATGTTTTTAGTTCAGAGATTTTTCTGACCTTACTCTTTGTCAGTTGAGATTTTAATAACAGTTTCTCATTCATGCACATGCTTTTGCCGGTCTTGTTAGAGTCAGGCTTATGTCAATACTTTGAGAAAAATCTTGTGATCTATATGATTGTGTTGACAAAACAAAATTTTGATTCTACATGATAAGTTGTGAAGAACTTTCAAGCACACACCAAATTTGAGTTCTTCCTTTCATCAATCCGCATTCTGAGACACGACCTGCATGTATCACATTTTATGAGAAATAGTCCAACAAAAGTATATGCGTGCGAGATAGAGAGCTTAAGGAATTTGCCTGAGTAATCAAAGGCTTTGCACAATCTTCCCACTCTGTAGTCCATCGACCCGAAGAACCAGTCTCCATTGCACCCGCCTTTAGTGACATTAGGGCATCGCAGTTCCCCGGAAAGCCCTTGAAGAGAATCTGTTCAGAACAAAACAGAATACAAATGATAACATCACTGATGTTAACAAATGTTAAAGAAGTGTCCTTATAAGAAAGACAACGAAGTTACTTACCAGTAACTGATCTGCTAATTCCGATGAAGAGGAAAACAAGAGTCCGTTCTGCCCATCCTTAACAAGTTCTTGAATGCTTCACAAATGTTTTCAGTTAAATAGTTGTTATAGACTCTGTTCGTAAAAGTATTGAAAGTCAGTGATTATTTACCATGAGTAGGAAACTGAACAAACTGGAAGGCCACATCCAAACATATCAACAACCTAAAACGCCAGACATCGTTAACAAGTTGGCCAAATGACTTTATTATTAGCGCATATGAGGTCTAAATTATAATGGACTTACCTTCATGGGAAGGTCTAAACCCGATGAGGAAGTGTGCAAGCAAACACCAAGATCTGCAGAGCCTAAAAGCAATGGGTAATCTTCAGCTGTGAGCCACATTGTACGAAATGCCACATGTTTGAGGTTTAACCGTTTGATTTTCTCCTCGTACATCTCCTTTTCAGGTCCTTTACCTTCATGGACAATATAGACGGCTCAAGATCAAAAACAGATACAGCGAATTGCCATTATGTTCTGAAACAAGAACGACATTATCTTTACCTGTAATGATGAACAACAAATTGGGATAAAGGTGTTGCTCAGCTGTATTACTTCCTTCTGATCTTGCAGCAACGCGCCGATCATACATTACTGCGGCTTCTAACAGGATACCAAAATTTTCATCAGGGGTCCTGAAAAAGTTCATGTTCAAGTACTCATTGTCAGGGAGAGATGATGCCACAACAGTGAAAGTGATCAAAGAAAGATGATGTGTCCTCACCAGCTTGTACTGCTCACAACAAGAGCTGGTCTGTTTTGCTTCAGCGAGATCTCATCACTTATTTTGGTTGTAAAAAGGGTTTCGTTAAGCTTATGATTCTCCAACTCTAAGTTTGAATTAAAAGATTTGGCATCAGAATGAATGGAGAAGCATAAAACGAATCAAAACATGATTTTTTAAAAAAAATTTGAAGAATATACCTCTACTTATGATATCATAGACACCAATTGGATGACATAGATCTTTCTTCACTCGGCAAAACAACTGAAGAAGTAACCAAATTATCCATTACCCTCAATACCGTACTCTACCTGGGGAGAAAGTGACTGATAAAACAAATCTAAAAAGGAAGAAAAAAACAGCTAACCTCATGCCTTTCTTCAAGCAAAGCCGGGCGGAAAAACTCAGGAGGTTGATCATATAAAACTTTGGCACTGTATTTCAATTCAGAACATTATTGCATACGAAGTCAGAATCAAAACGTTGCAGGTTTATAATCTATGAGGCTCTTCATCTCACCTTACTCCCCAATTCTGTTCCAATTCATGTTGCATTGCCTTTGTTACACATAGCGACCCCGTTGCCATCTTTCCGTAATGCTTCTCAAACCTGAAGCAATGCAAATAATACCACTTTCACCCTTAGAGATAAAGAAGTTCCATAGATAGTTTAAACCACTATAATGGTTGTGTACTTACCAGCGGTATAAGGATACAAAGACATTGTTTCTTCCTAAAGACAATGCCAGCAATGTATATCCAAAATTATGCCAATCTACAACAAATGCTGCACGCCTCCATGAACTCGCCCATTTAACAGCAATAAGCGTTGGAACTGAAGGTGGATTCTGCAGAAACAAGTCTGTGAACCTTCAGAAAACTTTGCAAAAAGACTAAAACTTTCAAAGATTGTACCTGAACCAAGAAAATGTCAGGTGCTGGTACTTTGACGAAAAGAAACCATAGAAGCATTGTAAACTGAATAAATGCCTTGAGCAATAGAGTTACAGGATAAAGTATCTTTGGCAAGAGGTTAATGAATCTAGGCTGCGCCTGTTTTACCCCCAAAAAAGAAAGAAAGAAACAGATGATGATCATGATGATGAATCTACATATCTTCAAGCAGTTTATGATTTGGAAGGAAGAATACCATGGTATGGATGTGGATCGAAGGGTGCTTTAAAACAGCTTCATGAGGTATAGAACCTATTCATAAATCTCAAAACCATTTAAAACAATGTAATTATGAAGTCACAAGAACATGGAAAAACAACACTAAACTGAGAGTCCCTTTACCTCCATAAGCAACAATGTCCACTTGAAGTGATGCCTGTATTGATTATTGATAAGCTAGTGGGTTTTAGAAACTTAAAACAAGCCAATAAAAGAAGTGATCAATTCAGAAAGAAATGAGAGTGAACCTGACGAGCAAGAGACAGGGCGTGATATTGCATACGAGGACTGCGACCAAGATCTCCAAGTACCACTACACAAGCTCTTCCTCTCTTCCCCATCGTATCCTAAAGCATCATCACAAAAGTTAGCACCTTGATCCAGCTCAGATCATATTGATTTTATCAGACTCTCTACTAGAGAAACTATAAAGATCAACACTTTCAATGCGAGATTCTAATATGCAAACTCCAAAATCGATTTTAGATGCAAACACACTAATTTTAAAAATCAAATCTTACGGTGTCTCCGTCTACAATGCTCCGAGCAAAAACCTTTTTTTCCGATGAGTGAGGCGGAGGAGAAAGAGATACACTAATGGACAAACATAATCGAGCCTGGCAAGAAATTAACTGGGCCCATAAGTTAGAAGCCCATATCTTATTTTCTTACGGAAAAAAAGAGTCACGTGCTTATCACGTGTAAGTTTCACAACTTTTTGATCTTTTGCCACTAAAAGCAGAATGTAGATGGGAGGTAACGGTGCGACAGAATAGCCTAGTGGTAACACTCAGGTGAACTGGATCCCAAGGCACCAGGGTTCGATTCATTCAGGGACTTCTGGGAACGATAACTCCCGTGACAAAAAAAAAAAAAAAAAAAAGATGGGAGGTAACGGCATATCTACCGCCCTCAATAAGGGTTTTAACTCTAAGATTATACGTATATTTATATTAATATTTAATTATAAAATTTTTAACTTTACAAAAAAAATTCAATCTAAAAGTTCTATGTAAAAAACTTTAGGTTAGATTTTCAGTAAAATTAAAAAACTTTATAATTAAATACTAATATTAATATATATACATATGTATTTTGAATATTTACTAGAGTTAGAATCCCCTATCGGAGGTGCTTTAAGGTGCTTTAAAGAAAACGATTACAAAAAACAATAAGGACTCGACACTTGCAGACACCGAACGCCGTAAACCCTAGCTCCGGCGTCGATTCGACGGCGTCGGAGGCCCATCCTCTCTCCCTTAATCTTGTTTTTCCCTTTGCTTCCATCTCCACGCTTATCCCAAGTCGATATGTACGAAGCTCTATGCTGTCGTGTCCTTCCAGAGATCTACTTTGTCGATGGAGACGGTCCCGGCTTCTAACGGAGTGACGACGAGACCCAAGGAGGAGCTGTGGAGGTGGGAGTCGGCTTTTAGGACCGACGGTTGCGATAGATCTATTTTTCTCTTTTTCAGATCCCATCGTTAACGTCACAACGGCGGCAACGTGATGCGACCAGACACCTCCTCATGACCCGATCTACTTTTACTCGTGGGGGTGAGTCGGTTGGAGGAGTAGCGAAAAAGACGGCGAACAAAGGCTCGTCTTTTCGGTTCTCGGAGAGATGACGCACGGCAAGGTGCTTCGACCGGAGGAGTCAACCGGAGGAGAAGCTCTTGTGGTTGGAGTGCGGTGGAGGCTTTCTTCCCAGCGCCGGTGATGGTCTTATGGTCACTCCGGTGGTTGGTCTCCACACCTGTTGCTAGCCGCGAACTGGAGTTTGCGTCTCGTTTTTGTTCTCGTCAAGGTTCGCTTTTTCAGTACGGCTCTCTGCCGTCTTTCCGGCTAAGAAGTGAGAAACTGTGTCCGATGATACTGAACCTAGCCGGGAGATGCACTTATTGGTGTTGACGTATTGGTCCGAGCGCTGCATTCTAATGATTTGGTGATCAATGCTTGGTTTTAAGTTCTGTCTCGATTAGGTTTAGTTAATCTTGGATTTCATGTTTTGTTCACTTGTATGGTCGATTTGTAGGGGTTTAAGAGACGGTTTCTCTCGAGTCGTGAGAGGAATTCGTCTTCTTGTGGTGAAAAATACATCGATGTATTAGATTGGGTAGTCTAGGATCCATTCCAGTTTCGACTCCGTGTTCCTAGGCGATACTAGATCTCATCGGTTGTATGTTGGGTTTTAAATCTCTTGAGGTTGTAATCCTGTATTCACATTTGTTGGTTAATGATAAGTTGTTGTTGAGTAAAAAAAAAAAAAGGTGAGCCATGAATCTCAACAGATACAAAGTAGTGGAGAAGCTGTCAGTTAGAGCGTCTTAGAGTTCTTAGGTGAAATTTTTAATTTTTGTTAAGAACTGTTTTTTAGTTTTTAACTAAAAAAAACTAAGAACCAACTCTTAAATAAAAGTTTTAAGAGCCGGTTCTTAGTCGTAAAGTTAAAAAAAAAAAAAAAGTTGAAAAATCAAAAGTTAAAATCTCCACGTAAGAACTCCCCCAATGAATATGAACTTATAACGCAGGTCAAGTCTTTGAAGAAACGAGCCACTCTGCTTACAGTGGAACACCCAAGTTTGTTTGAACCACAACCTTGTCAAACCTAGTAATGTCTTAGCTTACAGATTGCAAATCTCGATCCTGCATGAAATGCATGATCTTGGGCCTGACTGGACCCAATTTTTGACTCTTGATGCATTACGTGATCATAGACAAGTTCATATGAGAAATAGATTAAAATAGATTAAATCCAGTTTTGTTAGAGAGAAAAAAACTAGGTTAGTTGGTCAGTAGACACCCAAATAATTTATATTCTATATCAAAATTAATTTAAAGAAAATTTATAAATGTCTAGAAAAAAATATTCATTAGACGTGGCCATTTGGACATGGAAATTCTATTTAGACAATTGATATAAACAACTCATTTTCAACACTTCTAATTTATTACTTACATTGGACAGTTCTTTGTTCATAATCTTATTCGGATCTGATCTTATTTTGGGTTAAAATAGCAAATGTTAAGAAAAAACGATGATGTCAATCTGGATAATCTCATATGGATATGGACAAACCATTCGACACTGTTAAGCACAACGATTAAACTAAGTATATTTAGTTATAAGTTCCACTTTTATCAACGATTCGTCAACGATTACCAGTAACTCAGTAAGCGTGTTCTTTAGCATATGTGCCACGCCATTGGTATATTATTTTTAATTGTTACTACTTTTTGCTGTCGGGTCTATGTTTATCTCACAAATAGGCAAATCGACTCTGCTAAAGTATATTTAATTATAAATTGCATTCTAGCGACAATTTGTCAACTACCAGTGACAAAATATTGTGTTATTTTGCTTTAAAGTATTAGAATAAATGTTTATGTCAACGCACAACAAGTTCTAGTACTAATTGACAAAATCATCTATTATTAGTTTAGTGATTACAAAATCTCTGACAAATCATTTTTAGTAGTTTTAGTGATTTTCAATACAAACTGAAATTGAATTTTATTCAATTGTACAAGTAAAAATCGTTGTACTTATTAATATTAATTGAAAAGTTCTTTTTTAGAAAATAGATTCACTAAAAACTGTCAGCTCCTGAGAGTAGAAAATCTGTTCACTAAAAAGTTTCGTTATTAGTGTTATACAATCGCACCCTTTGTTTTCGATGAAAATTCAGATGAAAAATAGATAAAGATGTATGAGGACGTCTGTTTTGTTGAATTGATCGGTTAAAGATATTTGTCTTGTGTGTGGTTAATTGTTTTTTTAAGTTGGGAATACAAATCTAGTAGTCAAACTAATCTAAACTTATAAAAAAAATATAGTAGTCAAACTAAACTAAACCTATAAAAATTTAGATTTTCTCCACTTAAAGATATTGACGATTGCCAACCATAAGGAAAATTCTACTTTTACTAAGTTTACTTTTCAAATTTATCTTTTAAAATTGACTATTTCATAAATATTCCAATTTTTTGATTAAAAACTATTACTGTATAGTAATTTTAGTTTTGTAGTAAATCGACCATAGTAAAAGGCATAGCTTGAATGCCTTTCTATAGTAAATCTTCCATAGTTTCTTGGCAATTGAAGCTCCCGACGAGGGATGCAAAGTGGCACTGCCAACTCTTAGGTAAGAGGCCAAGCGTGACTGATGGGTACCTTAAATAACCCAAAATTTGGTCACAATTTTTTGAGAGATCATGCTAAAAAGAAAACTTTGGGTATGAAAAAACCAAAAAGGAGAGAAACATAGCAATTGAGAGAGTTTGACTTGGAAAATATGGAAAGAAGATATAAAATAAAAAATAAATTGTCATAAAAAATTCGTTAGAATTCACCTAACTAGAATGAGAACTTCTTCCGGAAATCATAATACAATACTAAAATTTTATTACTCTTTTATATATTTAAAGTATACTAAAATTTAATTATAAATACATTATTTATGATTAGCTATTTTAAATCACTAAATACTGATATCATTTTAAATTTTCTAGTAATTTTCAGATTAATATTTACTTTTAAATGATAAAATTCATAATATATTAAATTATATTTTAAAATAATCTTCAATGTATTTACTTTTAAAAATAGAGAAAGAATACAATTATTTTTATATAATTAATATATTAATCCAAATTTTAATGAGATGATTATTTTTAAGTCGAGTATAGTTGCTAAACATGTTTTTAACTAAATAGGTGAAGAAATTTCATTTAGATTTTCCATGTATATTAAAAAAATAATATTTAATATTTTATTATTAAGAGAAGTATAAAATCTTGCTTCATTAAGTAATTAATAAGTTAAATTGTTAATATAAACTGGAAATTTTATAAAAATGGAGTTGGATAAGTACACAATAAGATTTAATTATACCTATAGAATAGTATTTGAAGTTTACAATAATATTGAATAACAAAGTTTTTAAAACCAAAAGTGCATGAAGCATTGGATATATACCATTTGAGTTTTCTTCATCTTCAATAAACTTAAATGAAAATTTCAAAATTTGTATGTGGCAATTGCTCCACTTAATTATCACCTAGGTCCACCCCTGCATAAGTAGTATAAAATAATTTATCAGCTCTTTTGGATATGAGAGTATTGTATATATATACCCACAAAACGCCTCGTAGTATCATTTACTTCATTCCAAAGCTATCCCAAGTTTTCATCGAAGAACGATACCAACGCACAACTTGTAATATATTCTCTCTCGAGTAGATACATATATGTATATAGATCTTATCGTACGATGAAGAAATTATATCATAATGTGTGTAGATCATTCTTCTGATTAGTGTATTATATACATATCTTATTGCAAAAGCTGAGTATGATCCATTGATACAATTATATTTACGTATAAAGTTAGGGTTATTATCTTGGCAGTTTATGTAGTTATAACCAATTTTTTTAAGAAAATCGTTTCTTATACGTTAAAAATCTTTTTTTCCCATGTGAACATAATACTATATTTTATTCCTGTTGGTTAAAGTGAAAAATGTGGAAGTTGAAGATAGGAGAAGGAAGAGGAAAAGATGATCCGTATTTGATGAGCACTAACAATTTCACTGGTCGGCAAATATGGGAGTTTGATCCTAATGCCGGCACGTCCGAGGAACGAGTCGCCGTCGAGGAGACTCGCAGGAGTTTTTACGATAGTCGCCATCGGGTCAAAGCTTGCAGTGATCTTTTGTGGCGCATGCAGGTACGTTCTCCTTATTATCATCGTTATTATTTCTTCTGTTCAGTACAACCTAGTGAATGAGAGGCTCATGATCCATACCCTAATCATAAACTTTGACTTTGATTTTTATTTGAGTCGGTTTTAGTTTGAAATATATATATATATATATATATATCATGTTCTAGTTTTCGTTTTGATTAGCTCGTTTTAGGAGAAGAACTTAAAGAACATAGATTATAATCATTTAGCAAAAAGAAAACATAAATAATAATCTGAAATTCAATATATCTTTTGGCAGAAAAATTAGCTACTCAAGGTAACAAGATTGCAACAACGTCGATATTTGTAGTTGTCATTTTATTACAAAAGTAATATATGAGGTTATTATAATTATACAAAGTTGTAATATCGATTAAAATTAGGGAGAACTGGAAACAAAGGATGAATTTTCTATCAAAAAAATTGTTCTCTATATATTAAAATATAATTTATGTATATATATTAAAAACATTGACCAATAAGGTTAGTAACATCAGGTCATATATGTTGAAAACCACCAGGAAATGTGAAACAAAATAATAATTTTAATTCTGCTTGTCAGTGGTAGTATTCTTTTTTTTAGGTCAAGTGATAGTAAATTTGATAGTACTTTTGACAATAATGATAACGTCAATACAAAACTTGGCTGATATTTTAATATCATTTTAGTTCCTCAAGGAGAAGAAGTTCGAGCAAGTGATCCCACCGGTGAAGGTCGAAGATGCCGAGAGAATCACGAAAGAAGCAGCGACCAATGCATTGCGAAGATCCGTTCACTATCTCTCGGCGTTGCAAAGCAGCGACGGTCACTGGCCAGCTGAAATCACAGGTCCACTCTTCTATGTTCCTGTCATGGTAAGTTTTTATGTGGGAGAACCTTTCTTGGACCAGAAGTAAGGGTTTAGTGAAAGAAAAGAATTTGAAGTTTATGTTTTTTTTTTGTTGTTGTTGTTGGAAGGTGTTCTGTTTCTATATCACAGGACATCTTGATGAGATATTCACTAAAGAGCATAGTAAAGAGATGCTTCGATATATATATTGCCACCAGGTACAGTGTTGCACTAGTCTGCTTAGAACAAGATTATTGCATGGTCCTTAGCGGAGGTTTTTAAGAATAGTTAAAGACTTGTTTTTTAATTTTTAACTGAAAAAGTTAATGACGTTCCTTATATAAGAGACGTCCTTAATTTTTTCAGTTAAAAATTAAGAAACATGTCTTTCACTGTTTTTAATAATCTCCTCTAAGGACCGTGCAATAATCTTGCTCTTAAGGTACTCGAGAACACTGGTCTGATATTAAATTTGGTGTTATGTTTTGCTTTTTAGAATGAAGATGGTGGATGGGGGTTACACATAGAAGGCAAGAGTGGTATGTTCTGCACCGCACTGAATTTCATATGCTTGCGTATGCTTGGAGAAGGTCCAGATGGAGGACCAAGAAACGCCTGCAAGCGAGCCAGGCAATGGATTCTTGATCATGGTGGTGTGACTTACATACCTTCTTGGGGAAAATCTTGGCTCTCGGTAAGACTTTCAGACAGATAAGGAAAGCTAGATCTAAGATTTAATGAGGCATAAACATTTTAGGTTAATCTCAAACTTTTTTTTTTGACAGTTTAGAGGTCATGCGATCTATGTATAATAATTCATTAAAATTTATAGATCAAAGCAAATGTTTCATCCGGTTGTGCCCGGTTAGAACCAGCCATGCACATAAGAAATAAAAAATTTCAAAAAGGGTTTGTATTTGTCTGTGTAGATACTTGGAATCTATGATTGGAGTGGAACCAACCCCATGCCTCCAGAGATCTGGCTCCTACCTTCTTTTCTTCCAATACATCTTGGTTTGTTATTTTTATAACATCTTGGAGTAACATCTTTTGTTATGTGATATAATATGTTTTTATAGTAAGAAAACAATATTTGATAACACAGGGAAAACCACATGCTTTTGCCGGCTGGTGTACTTGGTCACGTCTTACTTTTATGGTAAGAGATATGCTGGTCCAATAACACCTCTTATTCTACAACTTCGAGAAGAACTCTACGTACACTCTTATGAAGAAATCGATTGGAATAGAGCAAGACGTTTATACGCAAAGGTTAGTTCACACTTTGTTGTGTTTGTTTCTTTCTCTTGCAAGATTCTTATGTTGAACCATGTAGGAAGACATGTATTATCCACATCCTTCTATTCAAGATTTGGTATGGGACAGTCTTCATGTTTTCGTGGAGCCTTTGCTTACACGTTGGCCACTGAATAAGCTTGTGAGAGAAAAGGCTCTTAGGGTAGTGATGGAGTACATACACTATGAAGATGAAAACAGTCGGTATATCAACATTGGATGTGCTGAGAAGGTAAGCCAACACATGAGTAGTCTTTTTTTTTAAGAGTAGTAATAGGATGGATGACATTCCGAGAAATCTATAAAGCATCACAAGAATGATTAAAAATGTATGATCTGACTGAATCAGGCAATGTGCATACTTGCTTGTTGGGTTGAAGATCCAAACGGAGAATATTTCAAGAAGCATCTCGCTAGAGTTCCAGATTATTTTTGGATTGCTGAAGATGGGATGAAAGTGCAGGTAATGTCTTATATATAGTTCTAACCTATGTATACGCTCTATCACAAGGTTCCTTGAGTTCCAAGCATTTATGATGCAGAGTTTTGGAAGTCAACTTTGGGACGCATCACTTGCCATTCAAGCTTTACTTGCTAGTGACCTCTCTGGAGAAATCGCTGATGTACTTAAGAAAGGACATGACTTCATTAAGAAGTCTCAGGTAACTTCATTAATTATAGTGCTTTATAGAGTTAGTTGAATATGTGTTTATTTACTAAATTAAAGAACTTTGAAGATCAGAGAAAACCCTTCGGGTGATTTCAAGAAGATGAACCGACACATATCCAAAGGTGGATGGACTTTTTCAGATCGAGATCAGGGATGGAACGTTTCAGATTGTACAGCTGAAGCATTTAAAGTAATCAAAACAAAACACAACTTAGCTGTTGTTGTTCTAAAGATAATGTTTGTCTCAGTTTAACTCACATCTTGGTGGTTTCATAGTGTTGTCTTCTTCTCTCCAAGATGGCACCAGATGTTGTTGGACCAAAGATGGATTCTGGGCATCTATATGATTCTGTAAACCTCTTACTATCTTATCAGGTGAGACTATAAGGCATAGTACTAATGTTTTATGAAAGAATAACTAATCAAATCAAAACTTTTATGACGACCATTGTTTTGTTGTAGAGTGAAAATGGAGGTATGACAGCATGGGAGCCTGCCCGTGGATATGGATGGTTAGAAGTAAGAACTCACTGTTATACTTTATTGTATCCAAAGAATGTTAAAGAGTTTTATCATTAGACTCAACCCAAATCCTTTTTTATTACAGTTGTTCAACCCTACAGAGATGTTAGCTGATCTTGTAATCGAGCGTGAGTACGTGGAATGTACTTCATCAGTTATCCAAGCATTGTTACTGTTCAAGCAACAATATCCAGATCACAGGACGAGAGAGATTGATAGAACCATTGAAAAGGCGGTGAAATTCATAGAAAACACACAAGAAGCAGATGGTTCATGGTACGGTCCCATTAAACTTAAAGGAATGTATACCTAAGGCCAAATCATGATGAGGACAAGTATCTCATTTTTTAATTGGTAGGTATGGAAGCTGGGGAGTTTGCTACACATATGCAACATGGTTTGCTCTTGAAGGCTTAGTAGCAGTTGGTAAAACGTATGAAAACTCTCTGGCTATGCGTGAAGGTGTTGGTTTCCTTCTCAAGAAACAAAACAGCAGTGGAGGTTGGGGAGAAAGCTATTTGTCTTGCTCTGAAATGGTGATGTCTCTTTTTGTAGTCAGTTCAATGTTTTAGAAGTTCTTTAATCTCCAGAGTTCTTGAATCTTGTTGGATAATGCAGAGATACATAGAGTTGGAAGGAGAGAGATCAAACCTGGTGCAGACCGCGTGGGCAATGATGGGTCTGATTCAAACGGGACAGGTTTGTCAAACATTTCTTATTCCAAAGTATTTGTTAAAAAGGTATGTTATGTTTTAATGTTATGTTGATAGGCCGAGAGAGATCCATTACCTCTTCACCGTGCTGCGAAACTAATCATCAATTCACAGTTGGAAAACGGAGACTATCCTCAACAGGTACTATATGATCTCTCTTTCTCTCTACATTCAAATTATCATATTGACCAGAGAAATGATGTGTACTTATATAGATTATTATTGTAAAACATATGTTGTTCTTGTTGATGGTATGTGTGCAGGAGATGACAGGGGTGTTCATGAAGAATTGTTTTCTGAACTATGTCACTTACAGAAACATCTTCCCTATATGGGCGCTTGCAGAGTACCGCAAAGTTATTTAGCTTTTGCTCTGCTCCTCAATATTTTTAGTTAATACAACATTCTTTCTCATAGTAATAAACTATTTTCTTTTGGTCTCTTTCTATTGGATTGTACCGTGAATAACTTATATTGAAGAACTCCATTTTCTTTTCAAGATTTTTTTGCCCTTCTCTCGCCGCTCTTTTCTGTTTAAGACGACGATTTAAAAAACGCCATGCAAAAGAAAATGGACTAAAGTTTGTGGTTGCGCAGCTGAGCTGAGGACCAAGTCTTTTCTTTAGCATGTTGTCCCTTTAATATTCTAGTTCCACCTTGGAAGCTTGATTAGCAAGCAATTGTTTATCTCATATATGGAGTGGACGAGCCATGGCTGTGATAACTTGCCGAGAAGACTTTACAGCACAAGTACAAACAAATGTTTACAATTTAATGTTGAATTGTGGTTAGTTCGATTCAAGGAAACTAAATTCAAATTGTGGGTTATTTAAAGATGTTGTATTGATTAGTATGTGATACAAAACAATTTAAAGAGAGAAATCGGAGAAAAAGGTAAACGATTGATTAAATTTAATATTCTTTGGAAAACTTATACGGGTAAATCTCTCAAATAACACCTTTTGAAGTTTTTGTCACAAAAATAAACTTCAAAAACAAAAATGACCAAACTAAACCTTTTTATTTTTTAAAAATTAATATTTTTTATTTAATTTTTCAATTTTAAACCTCACTCCCAAAACCCCACCCCATAACTCTAAACCCTAAGTATAGATTAGTTAACCCAAGGGATATAAACGTATATTTACCCCCAAAATCTCACCCCAAAAAGTTATTTTTATCATTTTTTCCCTTAAAATTTATTTTTGTGACAAAAACTTTTTTAGGTCTATTTTAGAGTATTTCTCAACTTATACTGTGCCGTCAATTGATTGAAGTGTGTTTATTTTCGGATCTTTTTCTTTTTTTTATGTACCGTCTTTTTATAGTTTCAACTCGTCTATGTTTGCCCTAGGATTGTTCATCTTAGAGGTCCAAGTCTAAATTCTTATCTGATGGGCTTTTAAGCCGAATAAAGACTTGTTGAGCTGATGTTGACCCGGTTAGTCGATCGGCCATAAAGCTAAGCCGATCAATTGAGCTTTCAAGCCAATCTATTTGTTAGCCGAACTGATCTTGGTTGGGCTCATGATGTCAATGGACCAAATCCTGTTTTTGATGGGCTTTGGGGAGTGGTGGAATGTTAAATTCCTCCCCAACCTTTAGGTTTAGGAGTGCAACAACTTGGGTGCTTTCATTGCTTTGATTACTTTTCGACGTCGTCTTGGCATTTTAATGCGAGTGAGAAAAATCAACGAATCCGTTGTACTCATAACATAAGACTACTGAAAATCCAAACCACAATAGAACCTTGAAACAATCAAACTACAAAAGCCACAACTCTGATTTGGTCCACACTAGTAAACTTCAGCCGAGACAGATAATATGGCGGTGAATGGGAGATGGAGACGGGAGTTTTTTAGAACTAGTTTTTATTACATTATGTTTTGCGAGGAGGCGGTGAGCTGCTGCTGCTACTGTTACTGCTGCTTCTTTTTCCTCTCAGTGGCCTACACATTTAACCAACAACAACAAAAACAAACTCGTTCTCAGTGTTTAGAGTTTGAGAGCTATAACATTTACTTTGTTTCATCACATTCTCATTATCTATCAGATCAGATCAGGGATAATCACCACTGTTAAGCACTACTGCACATACTGTATTTGATAAAACTAGTGTGAACATATATTATAAAGTCGCAATTTCAGTTACATGGAGCTCAATAGGCATCAAGTCAAACTTTCAAAAGTGTGTACGAATTGTTTCTCTATGTCTTTTATCATTAACTGGGTCGACTTTACTACACCACTTAATAGTGGAGCATTTTTATACGAATGCATGCTACAGATATAATGAGGACTAGTGTTAAGCAAAGATTGTGTTTACCTTCTAGGACTGCGGCTCCTTGAAATCTTCCTAGGAACCTGTGAGTTTCAATAACGCACACAAGACAAAAAAAAAAAATCAAAACACTACTCAATAATGCATCACCATTTTATAGCTAAAAAAAAGGATCTGCAACAAGCCCTTACCCTTCTGGGACTTGGCGAACTAGAGTACGAAGATGACCTCCCACGTCTCCCAGCTGGACCTCGTCCCCTGCTTACAAAGAATACACATTTACATAATTAAGTCATGTTAGGTATATACGTCTCTAGGAATCAATGTCACAAACCTACATGCAATTATAACACAAAGTAGGAGCTTGAAGTATACTAGAAAAAAAAAGCATGAGCAAAAAACATGTCATAACATATGTACTATCTCAGCTATGCAACTGCAACCAAATAAAATCCAGAAGATAGCAAAGACAACCCAAAGAACATTTTAAATAGGTTAAATATACCTGCGGGGTGAAATGGACCTAGAGCGAGAGCGACCAGGTCTACGAATTGGGGATCGGCTACGTCTGCGGATTGGAGATCTTCTTAGAGGACTGCGTAGTCTCCTTGGAGGTGACCTGAAACCAATTCAATATATTTACAAAACTGACACCTTTTCTAGCTTCAATGTACCATAGTCTACAAAGCAGTAATTTCCTATCGTCCTAACACTAGGAGAATAATTTTTGTAATCATGCATGGACTTACCTTCGTCTTAGAGGAGGAGGAGACCGTCTGCGAACAGGGCTGCCACGGATTCTTCTAGGGGAGCCCCTGTTGATAGATGAAAGGTAAGCGATTGATTCTGAAATAGCCACAGAAAACAAATGGTGCAACAGCTGACCTTGGAGGAGATCTACGTCTTCTTGGAGGAGAAGATGGCGATGCAGCCCTGCGTCTGGGTGGTGTATCACCACGACGGCGGATTGGAGAGCTTGGCCTCCGGCGAGGGGGAGAATCAGGTAATCTCCTAGGTGATGCGCCTCTCCTAGGCAGAGGAGACCGCCTCCTTGGAGAAAGTACTGCTTTCCGTTGCGGAGAAGCTAATCACATATTGATGATAATCATTGACACAACTAAAACATATGTTACAACAATAACAAAAATATAAACAAAGACGTACTCTCTCTTGGGCGCCTGGGCCCATCTTTCTCAATGTCAGACCCAGCATTATCAGATTTTGGAGCCTCTCTTTTTGGTGCACTTGAGACGGGTTTAGGTGGTGGAGATAACTTCTGACGCGGTGGCAGTGTGAACTTTGCTTTGACAACATTTCCATCAATTTGACCCTGCAGAAAATAAACAAAAAAAAGACAAGCATAAATCTTCTTAGATAATATGTTAAGTAAATTACACATAGCATTTCATATCTGGAAAGATACATACACCATCCATAAACAGCTGAGCTTTCTCAGCATCAGCTCTTGTCTTGAACTCAACATAAGCATATCCTTTTGGAAGATTAACCTATTGATATGCAATTCAGTTATGAACAGATTTCTTAACAAGTAATGCCAGAAAAAAAACAGAGAACAGCGAAAGAGCAACTTACAGCTCGATCCATGGCAAGTTCTACGTGTACAACCTCACCAAAGTTACCTAAGAAATACGACAAAGAAAAGGCATTACTAACACACAGTGTGAATACTTAATATGTAGTCAAGCAATTTGGTCAGCAGGAAACAAATAAGATAGCCGTAATGCCAGTGATGATCCATGACAGTAATGGCATATATACGACTGATTTTAGTTGAGGTCAAAAGCACTAGTGTAATCAGTTAGCATGTAATGAAATATCAGAACACGAAGAAGGGATATAAAAGACCAAAGAACATACCAAATATTTCTTTGAGATGGCCTTCATTCACATTCCTGCTGAGAGAATCAACATGGAGAACAAGTGATTCTTGAATAGGTGTAGCTTTCCTGAAATTATAGTTCGGTTGTAATGTCAAGAAAAGTGAGTAGCTAATGAAAGAATTAAAATACTGAAACTTTCAAGCAGAGATACCAAGACGACAAAACCACATATCAGCTGAAACGGTGCCACAGTTTTCTAACTAAGAATCAACTCTCAGTTTTCACCCACATATAGAAACTAGAGTATGTGTACTAGTAATGAGTTTTACTTAGAGGGTGAAGAGGCTCGTGGAGGAGGAGAGCGACCTCGCCTAGCAGGTCCAGCAGAACTGTGAAGATAAATCAGAACATTCACGTCATACACGACTAAGATATTACCCAAATTAATCAATGCAACAGTCTCCAATCTTAAAATCCCAAATTGTAGCTAAAGAAAAACACTAATCCAATGGGAATCGAATTGGAAAAACAAAGATAGAAAGAAACCCTAACCTTTTTGAACGAGGCGGAGGACTGCGACTCCCAGAACTGACGCTCCGCGAAGGAGATGAAGAAGAAGAAGAGAGCGATCTGGAACGAGAACGGGAGCGCGAAAGAGACCTGGACGAACGAGATCTGGAGCTGGACCGAGATGAGGACCCAGAGACGGACGGAGAACGACGGCCACGACTTGGTTTCGCCATGGGCGATAATCGAGCGACGCCAAGCTAAAACCAAACCTTGCTTCAAAACCCTAGCGGATAACAAGGTAAAGAGGAGAGACTGTGTTTATTTTTGTGTGGTCATAGAAAGAAAAAAAAAACCGCGAGAATTTACGTGGCGGTTATTTTATTTGGGCTTTTAGCAGGCCTCAAATCTCTCGCTATCATCTTTTTCATCTCATCTAGGTCTCCTCCTCGTCCCTGGAGGCAGGTTCGTTTCATTTTCGGATCATAACTAGATTTTCACAGTCCTAGTATGCATTTAGGGATTTATGAACTCGAATTTTAGATTAAGCTGCATCGTCCCTGGGGTTTTGTTTTCTCCGATCAACTCTCTTTTTAAATTTCTGATTTTTTTTTTCAATCGATTCCAAGTTTGTTCCTTTTAAAGAAAGCTAAAGACTAATCCTGGTGCTGTACTTGGGTAAAATTAGAGATTAAGAACGGTCTTCTTAACAGTGGGGGTAGTACTATTCTAACAAGCTTCCGCATTCATGGATCTTAAGCAGATTGGAGATAACTCTACAGGTTTGTTGATTCTATATTATTCAAGTTAGCTCTCTTGTTTCAAGTATGCTCTCTAGTATTACTTTGATCTTCTTCTTCAATGGTAGATTCATGGCTCCTTTCTTAGTTAATTCCACATTCGATGGTTTGCTGTAGATTCATCTCCTCATGAATTTATTTAGGAAATAGAGTGATCATACTTTGCATACTCTGTAGAAAACTCTGGGGCAGTGTTACTGAGTAAAGTATCATACTTTTAGAGATCCACATAGCTTTGTTTCTTACATGTAATTGATGATTTCCTTGGTGCAGGTGGTAATTCTGTTTTTGATGCATCTCAGTATGCCTTTTTTGGGAACCATGTTGTTGAGGAGGTTGAGCTTGGTGGATTTGAAGACGAAGAAGAGGGCTTTCCGGTGGCTGGAATAGGAGAAGATTCCGCCTTTGATAAGGAAGAGGTTATTATTCCGCACCCATCTTTATCTCTTCCATATCTTCTAGTTAAGAGTGCACTGGAGATCTGCCTTGTTTTCTATATTGGATTCATCTGCTGGTTTGACTTAAGATTCTCCCCAATACTTGCAGGTTGAACTTCCCGGAACTCTGTCCGATGCTGATGATCTTGCTGGCACATTTTCTAAGGTCAGCTAGCTTTATTGATATGTGCCTGATCAATTGTATTACGCTCATTTCGTGGATTTTTCTTTGCTTGTGTTCGATCCAGAACTGGTTCATTGAAGCTTATGAACTGAGGAGTTTATTTTTTGCTGTTACAGCTGAATAGGGATCATGATGGATATAGGAGCACGGTACCAATAGCTGATAATGGATCAAGACAGAGTGAGTTCTTATATTCACTGAATATTTTCTCAGAACTCTTTACACAAAGAACGAATAACTGTAGGTCAGAGGATGTGAAATTTAGTTAGATTTAGTTGTGTATTACTTTGAGATTTTACGGTGCGATAGATTTCCTACCCATTTTCTTTATTCATGGTGTGGTTGTTTGGGCATCATTTACGCTCTCTGTCTTGCAGTTAACTGGATCAGTAATATACCCTTTATCTTTCATCTTTCTTCCCAGATTATTTTGTTGATGGACGGAACCAAGGAGAGGAGTTGCCAAATTTGTTTGGCCAGCAGATACTGGATTCCAATGACAAAAGGTTGATATCTCAGCCATTTTCTACTCCAGATCTTATTGAGCAAAGAAACCTGCACAGAGCAATATCATATCCTGAACCACAGCATCACCAGCGGCCACACCAGCATCAGCAACAGTTTTCCAGCGAGCCAATACTTGTCCAAAAGTCATCTGGTGGCAGATCGTCAGATCAGCATTTAGGACAAGCAAACACGCAATATCATTCTGGTGGGCCTCATATGGGATCCCCAAATCTCTACCCTTTTCCAAGTTCTCATCCTCGGTTGGTTGGCATGCATCATGGGTCACCACAGCTCACTGGAAACATGCCTCAGTTTCAACCTTCTCTTCCTCTGAATAATCGCCCACCAGCTCAGTGGATGAATCGCCAAAATATGTATGCTGAGGATACTTCTGGGATCATGAACAACATGTTGCCGCAACAACAGTTACCTCATCAAAACGGTTTGATGCCACCACAGCAGAGGATGCCGGTTCCCCAGAATAGTTTACTACATGATATGCAGCCTCATGGGCATTTGCCAGGAATGCAGCCTCAGTTATATAATTCCCACCTTTCTCGATCTTCTTCCTCAGGCAGTTATGATGCAGTGCTTGGTTTTGGTGATATGAGGGCAGCAAGACCAGGATCAGGTCAGGGGAACAGACAAAACATGCGGATTCATCAACAAGGTTTTGATGGTGGTCTTCAAAGGATAGATAATGCTTGGCCTCCTTTCCGGTCGAAATATATGACAGCTGATGAAATAGAGAACATGCTAAAAATTCAGCTTGCAGGCACACTTAGCAATGATCCTTATGTGGATGATTATTACCACCTGGCCCGTCTTGCTAAGAAATCTCAGGGTGAAAAACAGAAGCATAATTTCTGTCCGAATCATTTTAGAGACCTTCCATCTCGTGCACGTACTAACAACGAGCCCCATGCATTTCTTCATGTTGATGCTCTTGGTCGAATTCCTTTCTCTTCCGTTCGCAGGCCTCGTCCTCTGCTTGAAATGGTTCCTACAAAATCTGGTAATCTGGAGCAGAAGGATACAGCCAAGCCTCTTGAACAAGAACCAATGCTTGCAGCTAGGGCGATTATTGAGGAAGGTCTCAACCTCTTCCTGGAAGTAGATGATATTGACCGGTTTTTAAAGTTCAATCAACTCCAAGATGGTGGAAACCAGTTGAGGCAAAAGCGGCAAGCTCTGTTGGATGGGCTTGCAGTGTCACTGCAACTTGTTGACCCTCTCGGTAAGAATGGGCAAAACGATGGGCTTGAATCTCAGGATAATCTCGTATTTCTGAGGATTATCTCTCTTAGAAAGGGTCGGAAGCTACTTACAAGGTACCTCCAGCTTCTTATCCCGGGCAGCGATCTAATGCGAATAGTTTCCATGGCCATTTTCAGACACTTAAGGTCCTTGTTCGGGTCGCGATCATCAGATACGGAAACCAGAGAGACTACTATCAAACTCGCCAAAGTTGTAGCTATGTGCATTTGTCGAATGGATCTTGGACCCGTAAGTGCGTGTCTAGCAGCAGTTTCTTGTTCCTCTGAGCAGCCACCTCTTCGTCCATTGGGTAGTCCTGTTGGAGACGAAGCTACCGTTATTCTCAAATCTGCACTCGAGAGAGCTGCCGAGCTTCTCCGTGCAAATAATTACAACAGCGGAGGCATGAATCTGTGGCGTGCGTCCTTTGATGAGTTCTTCAACTTGCTGATGAAACATTGCATCAGCAAGTATGACAGTATAATGCAGAACTTGAATTCGCAGTACTTTGGCACAGAGATGTCTGAAGCTGCAGCACAAGCCATTGTCAGGGAAATGCCAATAGAGCTTCTACGTGCGAGTTTCCCACACATTAGTGATGAACAAAAGAGAATACTTGTGGAGTTCCTGAAGCTTGGTAGTAGCCAGAAAACAGACACAGTCATAAATCAATTATAGGTAAAAAAAGAAACGAAACTTCCGCATGGAGCAGAAGAGTGTTGCTATGTTAAGCTCTTCTTTCTTTGATACAGTAGTCTTCTTTTTTCTTTTTCTTGATGACATTAATGATGGGAAAGAAACAGGAGTAGTTGGCATGTACAGGGAAGGTTCAAAGCTTGTTTTACCTATAAGATAGAAAATGAAGATGGCAGTTACTGTTTTATGTTTGGGCGGGTAATTTTTTTAAAGGGCTTTTAGCTTATAAGGCCATGAATAACTTTGTGATGGGTTTTACATTTCCTTTATTTTTTTGAAATTTATGACATGATTTTTTTTTTCCAAACTATAAAAGGCTCAGTTCATAATAAAACGCAATTACTCATTATAAAATGTTATAATAATAAAACTCAATTTGTTAATCAGTTGGCTACTTGTCTTATATTATGGTCGGACAACCATACCACATCGTATTTATATTATAAAAAAAAATAAGGTCGGTTTTATGTAAGTTAAAGAACTAATCAATAAAAGATTAAATAAAATAAAATAAAAGAAAATATCATTTTCAAAAGATAAAGATGGCAACCGCCCAACCCCACATCACCACCTCTTCTCTTAAAAGAAATTTTTGTTTGGTTTCAATTTTTGTCAAAGTAAACCAAATTTATCATCATTCATTCATTTCCTCAATCACAAGCTTCTCTCAATCTCTAGAGGCTCTTCTTCTTCTTCATCATCCTCATCGTTCTTAGAGGTAAGCTAAATCTATTTGGCTTTCCTCCTCCTCCAGAACGGTTCGTTTCACTTTCCGATGGAATCCGATCGTCATCCGGTTTTCACAGTCCTAGTATACATTTAGGGATTTAAGCTTACGAAAAACTTGGATTTTAGATTAGCTTCATCGTCCCTGGGGTTTCGTTTTCTCCGATCAACTTTTTTCCTCCGTATAATCTAGGTTTTCTGATTGTTTTATCAATCGATTCCAAGTTTGTTCCTTTAAAGGAAGCAAAGACTAATCCTGGTGTTGTGTTTGTGTAAATATAGAACGGTCTTGGGCAGTGGGAGTAGAACTATTCTAACAAGCTTCCGCATCGATGGATCTTAAACAGATTGGAGATAGCTCTACAGGTTTGTTGATTTCAAATTAGCTTTGCTGTTTCAAGTATGCTCTTTTAAATTAGGTTAACTCAAATCTAGTTTGATCTTCAGTGGTTTAGTACTAGATCCATTGCTGGTTTGTAGTAGTTTCATCTCCTAATGAATTTATTTAGGAATTAGATTGATCTGTTCCTTCCCTTCTTTGCATACTCTTACTGGAGTAAAGTATCATACTTTTAGAGATGCGGATAGCTTTTTATTTCTTACATGTGATTGATGATTTTCCTGGTGCAGGTGGTAATTCTGTCTTTGATGCATCTCAGTATGCTTTTTTTGGGAATCATGTTGTTGAGGAGGTTGAGCTTGGTGGATTGGAAGACGACGAAGATGAGGAATTTCCGGCGGCTGGAATAGGAGAAGATTTCAACTTTGATAAGGAAGAGGTTATTAAACTTGAGCTTTTTGGTGTTTTCTATCTTGGATTCATCTGCCGGTGTGATTAGTTAATAATCTCCCTAATACTTTCAGGCTGGAGTTTCTGGAACTCTCTCTGACGTTGATGATCTTGCTGAAACATTTTCAAAGGTCAGAACCTGAGCAATTGTCTTACTCTCATGTTGTTGATCTTTCTTTGCTTGTGCTCGATCCAGAACTGGTTAATTGTAGCTTACAAACTGAGGAGTTTAGTTTTTGCTGTTACAGCTGAATAGGGATCATGATGGATATAGGAGCACGGTACCAATAGCTGATAATGGATCAAGACAGAGTGAGTTCACTGAATAATATCTCATAACTCTTTACAGAAAGAACGAATAACTGTAGGTCAGAGTTTATCTTACGTTTCTCTATGGTGAACATAGATGATGTTATATTTAGTTGTGTATTACCTTGAGATTTATGGTGCGATAGATTTGCAGCCCTTTTCCTTATTCATGTTGTGGTTGTATGGGCATCATTTGCGCTCTTCTGTTTTGCAGTTCACTGGATCAGTTATTCACCCTTAACTTTCATCTTTCTTCCCAGATTATTTTGTTGATGGACGGAACCAGGGAGAGGAGTTGCCAAATTTGTATGGCCAGCAGATACTGGATTCCAATGACAAAAGGTGGATATCTCAGCCTTTTTCTACTCCAGATCTTATTGAGCAAAGAAACCTGCACAGAGCAATATCATACCCTGAACCACAGCATCACCAGCGGCCACACCAACATCAGCAACAATTTTCCAGCGAACCGATTCTTCTGCCTAAGTCATCTGGTGGCAGATCGTCAGATCAGCATTTAGGACAACCAAATACGCAATATCATTCTGGTGGGCCGCATGTGGGATCCCCAAATCGCTCCCCTTTTCAAAGTTCTCATCCTCGGTTGGTTGGCATGCATCATGGGTCACCGCAGCTCACTGGAAACATGCCTCAGTTTCAACCTTCTCTTCCCCTGAACAATCGCCCGCCAGCTCAGTGGATGAATCGCCAGATTATGTATCCTGAGGATACTTCTGGGATCATGAATAACATGTTGCCACAACAACAGTTACCTCATCAAAACGGTTTGATGCCTCCACATCAGAGGATGCCGGTTCCTCAGAATAGTTTACTTCATGCAATGCAGCCTCATGGGCATTTGCCAGGAATGCAGCCTCAGTCATTTAATTCCCACCTTTCTCGATCTTCGTCCTCAGGCAGTTATGATGCGATGCTTGGTTTTGGTGATATGAGGGAAGCAAGACCAGGAACAGGTCAGGGGAACAGACAAAACATGCGGATTCATCAACAGGGTTTTGATGGTGGTCTTCAAAGGAGAGATAATGCTTGGCCTCGTTTCCGCTCGAAATACATGTCAGCTGATGAAATAGAGAACATGCTAAAAATTCAGCTTGCAGGTACACTTAGCAATGATCCTTATGTGGATGATTATTACCACCAGGCCCGTCTTGCTAAGAAATCTGAGGGTGAACAACAGAAGCATCGTTTCTGTCCGAATCATTTTAGAGACCTTCCATCTCGTGCACGTACTAACAACGAGCCCCATGCGTTTCTTCATGTTGATGCTCTTGGTCGAGTTCCTTTCTCTTCTTTCCGTAGGCCTCGTCCTCTTCTTGAAATGGATCCTAAAAATTTAACTAAATCTGGTAATCTGGAGCAGAAGGATACAGCCAAGCCTCTTGAACAAGAACCTATGCTTGCAGCTAGGGTGATTATTGAGGAAGCTCTCTCTCTCTTCCTGGAAGTAGATGATATTGATCGGTTTTTAAAGTTCAACCAACTCCAAGATGGTGGAAACCAGTTGAGACAAAAGCGGCAAGCTCTGTTGGATGGGCTTGCAGTGTCATTGCAGCTTGTTGACCCTCTCGGTAAGAATGGGCAAAATGATGGGATTGAATCTCAGGATAACTACGTATTTTTAAGGATTGTCTCCCTTCGAAAGGGTCGGAAGCTACTTACAAGGTACCTTCAGCTTCTTATCCCGGGCAGCGATCTAATGCGAATAGTTTCCATGGCCATTTTCAGACACTTAAGGTCCTTGTTCGGAGCGAGACCATCAGATACCGAAACCAGGGAAATTACAATCAAACTTGCGAAAGTTGTCGTCTTATGCATCCAAACCATGGATCTTGGACCCGTAAGTGCGTGTCTAGCAGCAGTTTCTTGTTCTTCTGAGCAGCCACCGCTTCGTCCATTGGGTAGTCCCGTTGGAGATGAAGCTACTTTTATTCTCAAATCTGCACTGGACAGAGCTGCCGAGCTTCTCCGTGCTAATAATTACAACAACGGAGGCATGAATCTGTGGCGTGCATCATTTGATGAGTTCTTCAACTTGCTGATGAAACATTGCATCAGCAAGTACGATAGTATAATGCAGAACTTGAATTCGCAGTTCTTTGGCACAGAGATGTCTGAAGCTGCAGCACAAGCCATTGTCAGGGAAATGCCAATAGAGCTTCTACGTGCGAGCTTCCCACACATTAGTGATGAGCAAAAGAGAATACTTGTGGAATTCTTGAAGCTTGGTAGTAGCCAGAAGACAGACACAGCCATAAATCAAGGATAGCCAGAACCGTGTTGCTATGCTAAGCTCTTTCTTTGTTACTCTTCTTTTTTTCTTCTTTTTTTTTCTTGATGACATTAATGATGTGAAAGAAACAGGAGAAGTTGGCGTGTACACGGAAGGTCTAAAGCTTGTTTTACATATAAGATAGAAAATGAAGATGGCAGTTACTGTTCTATCTTTGAGTGTGCTTTACATCATTAAGATGACTGAGAAGGTCTAACGGTTTAGATTTTTTCCTCAGAACCAAAATCTTTGGTTTTTGGTTCAATTTGTTTTTTTTTTTTGTTAAGGCGTGTCATCAAAATGGCTGATTGTCTATTCTTCGTGCTGTGATGTGTATTGCCTCTCGATCAATTCAAATGTACCACCATGGTCGTAATAGGTGAAATGCAGGCTGATAAACAAGCCTTGTAAAACAATGATCATTATTGAAGTCGAGTTAAAAATAAAAGTAGAAGAGTGGGGTGATTTATCTGGCTATGAGTTATCTTATTCATCTTCATGATTCTCATGTTCGTGTAAAACTTAACTTAGGACCCATTTATTTAGTGGTTTGTATAAGCTGGCATCATTTCTATTTTCTGCTATGTTTCTTGTTGTGAACCCAAGTTTAAAGAACTACTTGTTCAAGAATTTGATTCTCTTGTCCATTTCCATGTAAACAAAGTCAAGGTTGTAATCTTAAACCTGAGAAGCAAAGAGTTCTTAGGTAGAATATGGTAATGGAAGGGCACAACTGATGAAGAATCCAATATACTCCAATGTACTCCAAGCTATTGTATTAGCACAGCAAAAGCCATTACGTTTTTACCCATAAGCCATTAAGGGTTAACCTATAAGGCTATACAGTGATGAGAACTTCAGGAAGAAAAGAGACGAACATATTATTCAAACTAGGCCAAAAGAGGCTCATCACACTGTAGAAAGTACAATGTCAGACAAATACTAAAGCAAGAAACATCACATCCAAAAGCTAAAGATCACAACAAAGTCAACATACTACTACTAAGCTTCAGTGAGATGAAAAAGCTTTGCTACAAATCAGTAGTAGTACATGATGAAGTCTAAGCTACTTTCTAATCATTGTCCAGAATGTTGATGGTTCCTGATCCTGCTTGAACGCCTCACCGGTGTTACCATCTCTTCCTCTTTACGTCCACTCCTCTTTTGTATCTTCTCATATGTTGTGAAACTTCCATATGAAACAGAGCCTATGGAGTATTCTGATGCCGAGGAAGCCATGGATTCGCCACTATCATTACTCTTCTTACCTCCTCCTCCACTTTGATATTCCTTAAGCTCATCTCTGTTGCTGCAGCTGCGTAATGACTTGTCCTTGTGGAAACTGAAACTCATCTCAGACGGGAATGATGATACCTCTCTTTTCCTGTCATCATTAACTTCTTCTTCCTCTTCCTGGAAGTTGAGTGAAGAAAGCCTTTCTTTGATCAGATTCTCTACTGGCGCATGCTCAACGTTTACCTCTTTAGCGTCAGAGACTGTTGTTGGTTCACCATCTTCTTGCATCACAGGTTTTGCCTTCTTGTTAGCTAATAAGAGAGCTGCTGCAGCAGCAAGCATAACCATCACAGTAGAAACCAGGACCACCACTTTCTTCTGGTTATTAAACAAAATGTCCTTCCAATCTTCTGCATTAACAACAACTTCTTCATCAATCCCACTCTCTTCTTCCAAATCATTACCATCTACATCACTAGTTTCTGCTGAAATATCCAAGCTGGTTTCAGCAGTTTCCTCAATACCTCCTTCTTCTGGTACACTCTCAAGGTTGGCTAATGCACTAGTGTCTTCTTGCTGGTGGCCACTGATTGCAGCAGACTCCACATCATCAAGATGATGTGAGTTGGATTCAGATTCCTCCACCACCTTCTCAACGTTTTGGGCTGATGTTGTTTCAGGTTCATGAACTTCCTCCAGGTTCTTCTGGTCACTTTCTTCATACTCTCTCTGCTCTTCAACACCATCAGTATCTTGGCCACCACTTTCTTCTTCAGAAAGAGAATCTGAATGCATTTCACCCACATTCACCTCTGTATCTGTGGACATCGTGATCTCATTCTTCTCATCAACTTCATAAACCATTTCTGAGTTTGCCTCTCCTCCTTCACTCTCTTTCTCCATTTCATTGCCGTACTCTTCGTAGACAGCTTCAAGATTGATTTCATCACTGCTCTCCAGTTCTTCAGGTTCATGATGAACACCATTCTCTTCTTCTGTAACCATTTTTAAGCTCCAGTCTTGACTATCCACTAGCGACCCAGCAACACTGATCTTACCACTAGTTGGCTGGAAAACAGTATCAGACAGTCTTGAATCTTCCAAAACACCAGTCAAATTATGAAACTGAAACGGACCATACCCTTCTTCTTCTCGTAGACTTGAGATCAGCTTATCCATGTAAACAAGTGATGATCCTGCCCACATCCCAAGCTTCTCACTCAACTGCTCAAATCCCTCTCTTGCAGACTTTGTGACTTCTGGTGGGATATGAAACTTGTAGAACTGTGAACCTTCATCAATGTTTGGTAGCGTAAGTGTCACTGAAGAAACCAACAACGTGTAAGCCACACCAAGAACCAAAATCCAACCGAGCAACTTTGATGTCTTAAACCGAGATTGTTTTGTAATCTGATGAGCTTCTACTGCTTCTTCAGTGCTTTCACCAACCACTTCTTCTTCTTCATCTTCACTCTCCACTGCTTTCAAGTGCTCCTCATCATTCTCGTCTAGGATTACTTCAGCCTCTTCTTCTACTGCTACTACAACTTCCTCCACTTGTTGGCTTTCCATTGCCTCTTCTTCTACACCTTCCTGAGAAGCAACTTCCTCCACGTGTTGGCTTTCCTCTGCCTCCTCTTCTACACTTTGCTTCTCAGGAACCTCCTCCTCGTGTTGGCTTTCCTCTCCAGACAAATCAGAAGAGCTTTCAGAGCTAAAAAGCTCCTCAAGCTGCTTGCACTCATCAGAAGCATGCTCGAGTCTTGGATTAGGCCTATAATGAAGAAACTGAGGCCTCGGTGACAAATAATTCTTCTTTGGATCATAAGGCGTCACCGGTGCATCAACTTCACCAGACTCAAACACAGGGAACGTGAACGGGACGGAAGCAGGGAGAGGACTAACGTTGAAGCTCGAATCATCCATATCAGTGACGGTGACGTCATCACGAGACTTCTCCTCATCAAGCTTCTTCTTTTCACAGATAAAAATCTGATCTTTATCTTTATCTTCTTCCCCAATGAAGCTAACCACATCAGAAAACGTGACAGATGACCGAACCTGAGGGTGATGATGATGATGATGGGTTTTGTCAAAGGAACGAGACAGTTCGTTTTTGTCAGACAAGATCTTCTTCCTTGGAGATGGATTGATCTTAGAAACTGCTGAAATGGTTGGAGACATGAAGTTCTTGGCAATCTTTGGAGCTTTAACCACATCTGAGATCTGGTTCTCTTTCTCCCCAGTTGAGTTTTTCCCCGGGAAGGGGCTGGCTCGAAAACTCCGCCGCATCAGATCTCCGGTCTCAGAGTTTCTTGGTTTAGGGTTTGGACGGGAAGGGATCGTAGGAGAAGAATCCATGATTGATGGTTGAAAATCGCTAGGGATTGTTGAGAAATTGGGAATGAGTTATTTAGAGAATCTGGGTTCTTTTGCTTGTTAAAAGGAAAGAAGATTATCAAGAATCTGAAAGATTATAGTTTGAATGCTTAAAAGATCCAAAGATTTGAATTTTAAAGAGAGAGAGAGAGAGAGAGGGCGAGATCGTAACGGCTAGTGTAACGTTTGGCGTATTTATTTATGTTATTAGTTATTACACACCACCAGCAACCACTGTTACCCTGCAAAATGTTTTTTGTATTTGTAATTTGAACCCCCGTAGTTTTCCAAAGTCTCACGGGGGTTGGGGGGGGTTTAAAGTTGCAATATAAGGATAAGTTACCATCCTATGTAGAATAAGATTGAATACGGTCATTTTTATTTTGTCTGCTTCCTTGAGAAAGAAGTTTTTTTTTTACCTTTTGAGTTTTTGTCTAAATTGGATTTTATGGATAATCAGAAAACATTTCGGAAGCAATTGATGTTTCTCAAAATATTGGGGTCAGATAAGAGAATATTATATTCAGTTGGTGTTGATGAATCTACCATTGTTTCATTTTGGACGGCTGTGATGAAGACACGTATGATTCTTAGATCATCAGAAAGTTTTCAGTAAACTAGCCGTTAAGGCTTTCACTTACGAAATAAAAGGAGAGAGCCGTTGGCAACCCCTTAAAAAGAAATAAATCGAAAATAGAAAAGCCTAAACGGAGCCGTTGGGTCCAGTCTACTGATGGATTGTCTTTCTACTCAATGGGCCTTTAGCTTAAGTAAACAAAAACTACGTCATCGGGCCCAGCTGAATTCATCTACCATCAGAATCAAAAATCTACTATCTTTTCCTGAAACAACAAACCCTACTTTTGTTAAAACTGTGTGTTTTGGTTATATTAAAACATACTTAACATGAGACCAATGATCTGTAACAAATTAAACTCTGTGTTTTTGGTTACGTGTAATTTTAAATCAGCAGTTAAAAATTATTCTCTTGTAACATTTCGTAATAGCAAAATGCAAAGAAGAGAACACTGTAATATCATAATCACAACCAATCCATTCCAATTTAAATTGATTTTGTAGTCAGTTTTCTAAAATTTTATTTTTCTCAATGCCTATTTTTTTCTTATCGAATAAAGATTGGTAGAGTTGGGTTATATTAGTTCGGATAGGTCCAGCTTCTACAGATTGCATTTTTAGGGTATATTTATCATCAAATCTTGCTGTGATAGTCTTCTTGGGCACGTCTATTATCAAAATAATATATCTTGCTATTTCCTCGATCACAAAAAATATATCTTAAATACTCAATAACCACAATATGTGCTTCTAAAAAAATCGAATCGAAGTTGATACAGACCAAACTAAGAACAAGAAAAACAGTTTTTGAACAAAGGGAGAGCGAGATTCAGATGGTAGTGCATGATGTAAAATTCATCAGAAGATGTCAGAGTTGGATTGTTCTATGGTAACATCATCATCATCATTATCATCGCTCCCTCCCTCTTATTAAAAGACCTTTCCGTTTTCAATTTCTTTCGAGCAACACACAAAACTCATAGTATCATTGAAAACAAAAGACAATGTATCCAACAAATACAATTCTTTTTGGAACTTTTAAAAACCTAAACAATAAAAATCGTAGACGGATTGCAATTCTGCATTTAGCTGCGTTAGCTATTAAAGGAGTGAGGCTTATATAGTGGAAACCTTTAGGGTTTTGAGTTCTATTAGCTTCAAGATTAAACGCTGTCGTTTTAACTGTATAGGTTAGGAATTAGACTACTGGGCTGCCATCATCCGGCCCAATAGTTTTATGAGTTCATTTATCTTGTTTGGGCTCGTTTTACGGATGACGTGAAAAATGCTGGCAAGTTTGTTTGAATATGACATCATCATCTCCTTTAACTCTGAAAAACAACAAAGCAAAAAAATATCCAAATGAAAGTGAGCTCTCTTTCTCTGTTACTGTACACAAGAATTTCAAGTGTCTCTCTTTAATTTCTCTTCAACCTCTAGATTTTGATCGTAGCTACATTGAAGTCTCACTTCACTCTTTCATGGCTGCCACTGATGAGGACCGACGTTTTATGATGCCTTTCACCTCACATAAGTCAGCTGATTCATTGGTGACAATCTCTCTCTCTATCTTTCTTCTTTTGCTTCCTTTCTTCAGCGTAAAAAAGAACATTTTTGTAAAAGTAACTGCTTTTGAGAAAACAAAAGTTCTTTAATTTTCTGTTCTGTAGCTTCAAATTTAGCCCAAAAAGCAGTTATATATGTCATTTGCTTTTCTGTATCAGATCTGTTGTTTGGTGACTTGCTTTGTTTTTATATAACATGTTATTAACATTCTTACTTTATTTACTATGGTGGACTTTTGAGTGTAATTGCATATAGCTAGAGCCTTTAGATTCCAGAAGTTTATAGACAGTAATTGAGTCTTGCAAGATTTAAAATAAAAACATGTGATTAGTTTAAGACTATGTTTTAGGAACTAGAGTCTCTTATGTTCTGCGTTGCTGCTGTTATTATTGTGTTTCTGAGAGGTTGATTTGTATGTTACTATATTTTTTTTAGGCGATTCCGTTAGCCTTCAACAAATACTTTCCTGAACCATTGCCAAATACGGTGGACCTCCTAGACTATTGTGGGAGATCTTGGACGATTAGGATGAAGAAAAGAGGAGAGACAGTGTTTCTAACTGTTGGTTGGGAAAATTTTGTAAAAGATAAGGAGCTTGAAGACGGGAAGATGATGAACTTCATCTATGACTGCAACCGAACCTTTCATGTTATCATATTTGGTCATGGCAGCGTTAGTGAGTTTAGAGCCTTTCCTCAAGCCGTAGTAGATGTTAGTGACTATGCAACCGGTACAGAAGAAGAAGATGATGAGTAACTGAAACTTGGGTTTATATCATCCATGTAGACTGCTTCTTCAGTTGATTTATTGGATCTATGTAACAAGATGTTTAGGATGTTTAATCTAATAATACCCTTTGTTGTCTGCTATAAAACTGTGTTTAGCACATGGATTAAAAAAAAAAAAGATTGTTGTGTTGTATATTGGGGGAACGAGAGAGTGTTTTGTAGTACTGAAGAACTTATAATAAAATCTTCCATGTGGTGAATACTCGGTCTCGAATAGAAGGTTTCAGCTTTGGTCACGTGAATAGGAGGATGTATTTTTAAGAAGTATAAGTATTAGCCCAAATTGAATAAATTAAAAAGTTACGAGGTGTTTTTAGAAATATGTTTTGAAGCAAGTGTTCTTCTCCCTGTTATTTTGCCCGGCGTTTGGCGGCGGAAAGTGCAATCCTTTTCTACTTGGGTCGCCGGAAAATAATGAAGAGCAGCAAGTATTCTTGCAACACGAGATCTGAAACCCTAGAATGGATCACTGCCATTATTGACTTCCTTAAACCCTTCTCTTTCCTGATCAGTGCCCACGTCGTCAATTTCTTCAAGGTATCCCAAGTTTTGTTCTTTCTGGTGGATACAATCTAAAAAAGTAAAGTCTTTTTAATGGCTTATGATCTATATGAGCCCATTGATGTGTTGTTAATCTCAGGATAAGCAATGGGAAGCTGTTGATGAGGAGTGGATGAGCTGCTTAAGGAATGAGAAGCTGGAAAACATTCTTCTTATTCCCTCCGGTACTGTCCAGGTAAAGTTGAGAACTTGATTATTAATAACAAACCGTCGTGGTTTTGTTAAAGCTGAAAAGTACTGACTGATATGGGTCTGTGTGTTAGGATCACTGGCCTGCTTCACTCAAGGAGTTTGTTTACACGCTGAGGTCTCTATCGTTTCCTAGAGAGCAAGCTGATTTACAGGCGGTACTGAATGCTACATTCTTCTATCTATAAATTCCCTTGCATTTTCTCCATGTTTACTTCATTTGGGAAGTGTATGAACACTGAATCAGGATGGTATTATAGATTCTAGAATGACTATGTTAAATCATTTTCCACCGTTGGCAGATACTCGCAGATGTGAATGTGGCACCGGTTAGCACCGTTCTTTCACAGGGCATGAATCTGAAGAAAAAACATGAGGTACAGTGTCTTTCAATGATGTCTACTTTTTGGTATGACCTTTACAACTGTTTCTGCAGTTGGTGACGAACCCAATTCAATAAACTTAAATTGAAAAGAGAATATACATAATATGTAATGGTTTGTAGCTGCTGTTCTAGTCGAACTCTTTGCTGCTTCATATGTAAAATAGGGAAAGATTGAAGTTGTGATAATCACCAAAAGCTCATAACAGTTTTATAAAAAATTTGGTAAATGGAATATCATGTAGGTTGAAGTCCTTTCCTCGGTTGTCAGCTCAGTTGTTAACAGTGTTGGAGAATCTACTGTTGTTGATGTCGGTTCTGGCCAGGTATCGGAATCTTCAATCTTTTCTGATGTCTACTCTTCAATAACAATTGCTTTAGTGACTCGATGGTGGTTATGCTTAGCATTGATTTTTGCTGCTTTTCTTTTCTGCGTTGAGTCTCCCCTTGGTTGTCCATGGAACTGTTAGACTGATGAATTTGCTTTTATATCTTATGTTACTAACTTTGTAGTACCGTTTTCTCACTTGTGAAAATATAATTTCAGGGTTATCTAGCGCAGGTTCTTTCTTTCCAGTATAAACATTCAGTTGTTGCCATTGATTCATCCTCTCATCATGGAAAGGTCACTGATGCACGAGCAGCACGTATAAGAAAACATTTTGCTTCTCAAATGCGTAAATCTGGGTAAGCACATTATAAAAAAAAATTTAAAACTTCTACAAATGTCTACTTTTTTAGCTTGGAAAGTCGCTCATTTTTTTTTCCTGTTCTTGCTGCACAACTCTGGTCTTTTAGACTTAACCACTTCTCTGTTAGTTCAGGAAACAAGTGCCCAGATGCTCCAATGACGATTACGTGCCGTGTATTATCCACAGAGATGTTAAAAGCCTTGACCAATGTTCCTCTGGAGGAAAATGACTTGGATACAAAAGAAACTGCATTGAATGAAGGTCCAAAGAGATCACAATCATCAATAGACGCAAGCAGACCGTGTTCACTTGTTCTTGCTGGCCTCCATGCATGTGGAGATCTATCTGTTACAATGCTAAGGTTAGTTTGAATACTTGGTTGTTTCAGGATTGCTGTGCCTAGACCCTAAACAGTGAAACAATCTGCAACTTGATTTCGTCAGGACTTTTATGGAGTGTGAAGAAGTTAAAGCCATAGTGAGCATTGGCTGCTGTTACAACTTATTATCTGAAAACACTAGTGAGGATTCTTGTTCCAAATGTGGTTTTCCGATGAGCACTGGTCTCAAATCTTTGGGATATTCGCTTGGCAAAAATGCACGTGATCTAGCTTGTCAGGTATTGTATCTGCTTGGAATGTTGTATCTTGTATCAGTGTATGTATGTTCTTCTCCGTAATCTATTTATTGAAGATTTGATGTGGTTTCTCAGAGTGCCGAGAGATGGAGCAGCTTGGGAGAAGATGCTGGTCTGCAGAACTTCGAGTTGCATTCTTTTCGTGCTGCTTTCCAAATGGTAATATAAGTTTGGTTCTGTTTGCTAATTTTCAGCTATTGTCTCTAACAAAGCAACAACCTCTTTGAAGGTTCTTTGGAAACATTATCCAGAGGTTATAGCGACGAGTCCCTCTATTGGGCGCCAAGGGAAGGCCTTCCGTCGTCAAAAGCAAAGAAAAGCTCTTGAAACTCGAGCAACAGTAGATACAAGTAGGAAAGGTCAGGATTTTGGATGGATTAGATTCTATAATTAGGTGAGTCCAAGATTGGTTTGCTTATTCTCTATAACTCACTGCAGACACAGATGACAAGAAATCCATGAAGCATACAAGTTCGAGTTCCAACACTTGTTCTTCTTTTGAGAAGTTCTGCTTGTCAGCATTTTCTCGCCTGAATCTAGAACATCCTCAAGATCTCGACTTGAGTGCCACATGGAAAGAAGCTGATGCATTCACAGTAAACTATTCCTCAACTCTCTCTTTTGTCTCGGATACTCTCATGCATTGATGGATGCTTGTCTAAAAACTGCAGGAACTGATAGGACCTTATTGGTCTATTAGAGCTGCACTAGGACCAGTGCTTGAGACATTGATCTTGCTTGACAGACTTATGTTTCTCCAAGAACAAGGAGACTCCATTGAAGTTAAAATGCTTCCCATCTTCGACCCCACCATCTCACCTAGAAATGTCGCCATCATTGCTAAAAGGCTTTGACCGGTAAAGTATGAAAAGTGTTTCTGTTCGAACTGCATATCGTTTTCAGTTGTCAAATGTCATGGAGCAGTTAAGAGAACTCACCTGAAGTGTCTTCTCGTGTGAACACAATCCTATTTCTTCCTTATTGTTCGTGATGTACAAGAAACAAACTAGGAAATGTGACAAGGTTTTCTTTGACTTTTCCACTGTAATTGCTTTCACAACTCTTTGTTTTGTTTTCTTCTTAATCATTTTTTATGCATTCCATCATATAAGTCTATATGTTTAATATTATTATTATTTTGACTCGTCCATTCTTAATTAGCAACTCAGTTTTTTTTAATTGTTATTTTCACGTTCGTATTACAACTTGTTATTAATAAAAACTATCAATTTAAAATCTAAAACTGTTGTGAAAGTGTTGTATCTTATTCTCATTCATAGGGAATCATATATATACAAGTACATAGTTGTAGATAAGTTCTATCTCTAACATAGAGATAACTACAACATAAATGAGATAATTACAAGTCAACTATAATTATCTTTAACACTCTCCCTTGGTTGACGCATCTGACTCAGAGATTGTTACATGCCTTTGATGTTGCCTCATTAAAACCTCTCCTGGTAAACCTAAAACCCAATGTGGTAAAAAGGGAAGCCATGACAGGAAAAAGAGTACAACACATGTAACTCCCCCTGATGAATGCAACACTATAGATGACGCATTCCTATCTGATGTCTGAGCTTCCGAAACGTCGAGGTTGCCTATGACTTGGTGAAGATGATCAGTTGGATTCTCCTTTGAATGAATTTGTAACCCTTAGACGTCTTTATGTCTTCTGGAACTCCATTAAGATGTGGTCATTACGTACATCTTTGCTCCTGATCACTATGTGTCTTGGTTGGACGGATGGCACTCGACCGGTATTCAGTTGGACTTTTAATCTGCGATAAATCTTACTCGCAGGTATGTCCCACAGATCTTCTAGTCTCATGGCTTAGCCATTACGTGGACATTTCAATATATATTGAGTCATTGACCCAAACACATACGAACCACTTTGTTTCATGTCTTTTGTTCATTCAGACATTTATCACTTCGTATGTACCAATGGCTTTATCCATTGTAGCCAATTTTTTTATCACAAGGAATCCATACATCTTTTGTATGCTTACATGGACTGATCTGAATTGTTCTTATAGAACTTTCTTCTAAGTATTTACTTAGTCTAATCAACTTGCAGCTGCTTTATTTCAGTCCATAAACAGCTTCGGAACAATGATGTTCTTGAGAACTTCATTCTCATCTTTTTATATCACTTGGTACCTTTGATATTTTTATCCAGTGAACCATATGCTACTCATTACATATTTATATGTCAATCTATTGACCAGACTTTGTCAAATTAGTAGCCTCCACCACATTGGAGTATATCTCTTTATAAACTTTTCTTAATCTCTGTGAGTATCCTTGTGTTATCAAGCCATGCTTGAATGTTCTATTATCTCACGATTTTCTCACAAAAACTTTTATTCATCACTGGTTTGTCTGATGGCGTTTCTATGGCCAATACGCCCATCACTCTTTATTTATATTCTACCCCCACGGTTTCTTTTTATCTTTATGAGTACTCTTACGTGGGTTCATGATCCTCGCATATATCTCTATGGTCAAGTGCTACTTATCTTGCGCATTTTTATATCATTGGTATTGATACCCTTTCTGCGTTCCATTGTATTCCAGACATGATCCAATTGGTTTGAGATCTTGTTATCTAGGACCTTTAATACCTAGCAGCTTGGCGTCCCAAGCTACATGGTTTGGTACCTTAGATGTTTCAGTCGGCCGACCTTATTTCTATGTCTGGTCTGGTTTCCTTATTAACCTCGGATTTCATATTTTATGCACCTTTTCTCTTTTCCGAGGTTCCTTTTATTATGGAACATATTGGTCTATCTATAATAGACTCTGTAGCAACTTGTTTGTGTCTCTTCTAGGACATCAAACTCGTTTGGTGCTAAGCTGGTATGGCCTTTTTCTTTTCATTTCTCAGGTCTATGTGTCTGGCATCTAATTTAGCTAGCTTTGCATAATCTTTTCTTTCTTTAGACGTCTTAAACCTCATTCTCTGGTCCGAGGATCTTGCCAAGACAATGATGGTCAATACCATTCTCTTTTTCTTATCATATCCAGCTTATATCTTTCTCCTTCTGGTGTTGGATAGTGGGATTCATAATATGCAATCCGTGTACCTAGCCACAATCTGATCACCCATATTTGGCTCAAGGTTTCTTTAATACTCGTGGAGAAAGACATACTTATCCAACATATATTCCCAATCCTCTTCAGAGGTTCCATCTTAGACGGCACATATGTCTGTGGTGGTTTGTTTAATAAAAATCTCAAGATGGTATATGTCTGGCTTTATGACCCGTATTCAATCTGAGATGGGAATATCTATGCTCACTTATATGGCCTGATGCATACATTGCATTGTACATGTAAATTCATAATGTCCCTAAGCATTAGGCTGGACTTGGGTGATTTATCACTAAGCAAACCTGAATCTCTAAGCCTTTTATGACATGGTTACAACCCATGTTACGCGAATTTTCTTGTATGGTCATGTATCACTGGGTTTAATCCTCACTCCCCCTCATGAACATACTTATTTTTCGTGATGCTTAGGACAATAAAGCCTAATGAGTTTCCCTTGTGTACATGTTACACAACGTGAGATCTTATGGGATAACTCTGGTGCCTTTGCAATAGCAATCAAGTTTTTAGACATGGATGGCTAATCCAGTCATGCCATTAAGTGTAATTTCGTGGGTATACCAATTTGGGTATCCATGGCTCTTTTTGCCTCTTAACATACTGATCCTTAGCATAGTATAGATCAGTAGAGTACATAAGTATAGTTCTGGGCGGTTTTTATTTCAAATCTTTCGTAGGAATCCTATTTTTTCCTTTCTTACCCATTGTTTCTCATTTGCGGAAACCATTTATACTTAATCTTTATAATTCAATGGGTCTCATGGGTGAATATAGATCATTTGGATCTCTCTAGGCCTTTAGGCATTGCCTTGGCCATAGTTCTTTTAACTAGGCAACTATACTCTTTAATCTTTTGTACTCATCTTTATAAAATAAGAATCATATAATTATAATATAGATTTTATGATTTTATTATTTTCATTTTTTTTCAAAATGATTTTCGATATTTTTTTCGAATTTTTCCAAAAAAAATTCCTTTTTGATTTATTTTTTCGATTTTTTTTTCAAAATGATTTTTGAATTTTTTTTCGAATTTTCTTTTCTTTCGAAAAATTTTCCTTTCTCGAATTTTTTTTTTTTTAATTGAGATTTAGAACGCGTCAGAGATTGGATCGTCGAGCCGTCTGCGGCAACAGATTCCTCTCGTCTTGAGCTTCGATTTGATATGTGGATCGTCATCTGGCTCCACGGGGTTTGGGAGATACAACGGTTTTAGGTTGAGGCAGAATTAGGGTTTATGTGGATCTGGCGGCGCAAACTAAAATAGGTCGTGAGGGCGCGTCTGAGATCGGATTGACGAGCCGTCTGGACCTACAGATTCTTCTCGTCGAGAGCTTCGATTTGATATATTACACGTTTTCTGGGTCCATACGATTTGAGAGAACGGTCTCTCTAAAGTTTGCGACCGGATTAAGGATTTTTGGTTTTTAGCTTTTAGCTTTTAGGGGAGGAACTATCGTGATGATAACGTGTTGTGAAAGTGTTGTATCTTATTCTCATTCATAGGAAATCATATATATACAAGTACATAGTTGTAGATAAGTTCTATTTCTAACATAGAGATAACTACAACATAATTGAGATAATTACAAGTCAACCATAATTATCTTTAACAAAAACATAATTGATTTCTATTATTAAAAAGGTTGTCAGTCTGATGACAGAATGAAACTATTACAAACTAAACAGCTCTAAATCCTAGTCAATAGATTTGTTCATGGTTATTTTAAAGATTAAAGGAGTATCTTGTAATTATATTAATCATTTGATAGGCTATTCATTATTGCAAGATATAAAGTTTGCGTGAACAGGTGTAGGAGTCTATATTCAAATACTGATTAAAAAGCCTACGCAGTTCAAAAAGAATATCATGATGGATTATTTTGACAAAAATGTTGTAGATTTTCTTAGGATACATGTTGAAAAAAAATTATTTGAATATTATAATGAAGAAGGCAAATAATTGGTTCATCCTTAATGGACTAGACTTCAAAAAACAAAGATTTAATTATTTCAAAGGACAGTGAAGAATTAAGCGGATAAATGAAGCATAAAGTTAAGACGAATAATAATACAAAAATAAACTAATAAATAAACGATTATTAAAAGTCGTTAATCTTTTTTGTCATCATTAAAAGTCGTTAATCATAACCAGAGGCAGAGAGACATTTAAAACATGAAATAAAAGGAATTAAAAAAATAGAGTTGCTTGGTCGTCTCAGAGCAACGTACAAGAAGATGCTGACGTGTGCTTGATCGACTCATTGACTTTTACCCGCCACCATACGAAGACCAGACCATCTTCCTTATTCATTCGTTCCATCTATTACTCCATTTCAACAATTCTATAACCTGATATCCACACACACGCGGCAAAATAGAGAGAGACAGCGACTCTGATCGCGTAAAGACACAGCCTTTTTATACCAACTTTAGCAAGTCTTTTTACCCTGTGATCTCTGTCTGAATCTCTTTCTCTCTCTGAGGTGGGTTTCTCTCTCCATGTCTTAAACTTCGTTTCTATCTGCGTATGTTTCTATGTTTTGAGAAAAAACCCAAATTCAAAGTTGACAGCTTTTGCTTAGTTGCTTTAAAATTTTGAGGTTTATGGTCCCCCACTAGTGTGTTTTTGTTTTGGGGTTTCTTGAGTAGTAATTTGGAATCGATCTATGTCTGGTAATACTAATTACAAGTCAAATCTCTTAATTGTGTCTCGTTTTTTTTTTCGTTGGTGATGGCAGAAACAGTTTACAGGTCTGTCTTACTTTGATGGGTTGCTCCTGGTTCTCACGAAGGGGAGGAGGATCTTTAGATGTTGATGATGAAGGTACAGATACACACGATCTAGTGTTCTTAAACCAAGACTATGATTACTACTTTCTGCATATATTTTATGAGCTTCCTCTAAATTACTGTGTGTTTGTATTTGCAAACAGGAATCGCATCGATACAAAACGTAAAGATTTACAAATATAAAGAGATTCGTCAGGCTACAGATGATTTCAATCCCCATAATAAAATCGGAGAAGGAGGTTTTGGTTCTGTGTACAAGGTAAATGAGAAAACTCAGCTGTTCAATCTTTTTTTTCATATTCTCTCTTCATCCTTCTTTAACTCTTTGGGAGAAACTTTTTGATGACTTCAGGGCCATCTTAAAGATGGAAGGGTTGCAGCTATCAAAGTCCTCTCGGCTGAGTCAAGACAAGGTGTTAAAGAGTTCTTGACTGAGATCGACGTGATATCAGAGATACAGCATGAGAATTTGGTTAAGTTATATGGTTGCTGCGTGGAGGGGAATCACAGGATTCTTGTGTACAATTTTCTCGAGAACAATAGCCTTGATAAGACCCTTCTAGGTAACTCTTGTGTAGTTTGTTTTCTCTCTATGTGTCAGCTTCTCCAGGTGTGTAATGTCATTTTCTAACCGAATGAATGTTTTTGTAGCTGGTGGCTACACTCGGAGTGGGATACAGTTTGACTGGAGAACTCGAGCCAATATTTGCATTGGTGTTGCTAGAGGTCTTGCCTTTCTACACGAAGAAGTACGGCCGCACATAATACATAGAGATATCAAGGCAAGCAACATTCTACTTGACAGAGATTTATCCCCCAAGATCTCTGACTTTGGACTCGCGAGGCTTATGCCACCCAACATGACTCATGTCAGCACTCGTGTCGCCGGTACAATGTGAGTTCCAAATGTTTAGTTTTTTTCTAACTCTCGCTTAGAGTTTGCAGGTCTTAACATGTGTTCTCATCTGTTTTGTGCAGTGGTTATTTAGCGCCAGAGTATGCTGTTAGAGGACAGTTGACGCGTAAAGCTGATATATACAGCTTTGGAGTTCTTTTGATGGAGATAGTTAGTGCAAGAAGCAACAAAAACACCCGTTTACCCACTGAATATCAATATCTCCTAGAAAGAGTAAGTCTCTTGCCTTTCTTCTTTTGAAGGTATGTCTGAGCTCTTGTTTTGAGAGATGATAACCTGTTCTTTACATTCCACAGGCTTGGGAACTTTATGAGCGTAATGAGCTCGTGGATCTTGTCGACACAGGGCTAAACGGAGTCTTTGACGCAGAGGAAGCTTGCCGGTACCTAAAAATTGGTCTTCTATGCACGCAAGACAGTCCTAAGCTAAGACCAAACATGTCCACAGTGGTGAACTTGTTAACAGGGGAGAAGGATATAGACACAAGGAAAATAACCAGGCCAGGTCTGATATCTGATTTTATGGACTTGAAAGTGAGAGGACCCGTGGAAACAAAGCCAGATGAAGTGAACAGACAGAACTACACAAACCCTTCTTCTTATAATGCTTCGTCTAGCTCTGGGACTAGAGATAACTCAAATGCTTTCTCATCAGGGGCTTCATCAGCTGCTGCGGTTTCTTCATTCAGCAGTACCATTTAGAAAAGGAAAAAAAGTGTTTGATGTTTTTGTGTCTCATCATCTTCTGAGTTCTTGGATTCAAACAGAGGTTTTCTGTTAGATTTTGAATCTATAGCTACTGTAAGGGAAGGAGGTTTTCTGCGTCACTCTTGTTAAGGTTGCCTTCACAATGATTTGAGTGTATGTATATAAGTTTGTATCTGAATTGGTCATAAGAAAGAAAATAGCTTAATAAGTAATGAAAGAGGTCAGTGAGTTGAGTTATGATCCTGTGTGTAGGCCTGCGAGTTCGAAATACTTCGGTTTGGTTTTCGGTTACTTCAGTTCAACATAAAATTTACCAAATTAATCCAAAATAATAAGTTTGATTTGGTATTCCGTTAGTTAGTTTTAAAAGTCTAACTGAAGTTTTTGGTTTTGTTTTTTGGTTTATATTTATTGAAATTTTAAGATAAATTTGGTTACTTGGATTAGTTCGGTTCAAAAATTTAGTTAGTTCTCTTATAGTTTAGTTTGAGTTTTTGACAGTGACGGAGCCAGGATGATTTTATAGTGGGGGCAAAACCAATTAAATCACCAAAGTTAGTGGGGACATAATGACAAAATATAGACAATTTACTAAATATAAACTAAAATTTCAGCCTAATAAAATAAAATTTACAAATGAACTGGGGTCATGTGACCCCCTTAGGCATAGCCTAGTTTCGTCCCTGGTTTTTGATATATTTTGGTTATAACTTTAAAAGAAAAAAAATTAAAATAACTGATTACCGAACTAAACTAAAAACTAATTTTAAAAGAGAAACCTATCTATTCGAACCAAATTTCTAACCTAACTAATTAAAATTCGATTTGGTTTAGTTCGGTTCAAAATCCTAGGCCAACGTGTGTGTTAGTATCAGTCATCTTAAATGAGTCTTAACTGGGAGGTTAAACCAAGTCCTGTCCGATTGATTAACATCAGCTCGGTCTGGTCTAAACAGTACGGTCCGGTTGGACTGCGGGACCCACGAATTTAATGTTCACTTAATCCAAGTCCAAAACGATAAGAAGTAAAGAACGGAGTACAGTCTAAAGGAAAAGTATTTTAATGTTGCCTTCGTCTCTAATCTCTGTCTCTATATGCTACTGTGTGTTTCTCTCTCTCCCGAAGAACTTTTTTGAATCTTTTAAAAGTTTCTACTTTATTTTTTTGTTTCCATGAGCTCTTTTTGTGGTTTCCTACTTCCCGAGCTTATCTTTACACTAGTAAACCATTTACTTTAACTAAAGCTCATCTCTTTGCTTTCTCTTCACTCTCTCTCTTCTCTACTCTACGCACCGAACCTGTGAAGTGCTTGTCGGTGCACGGTTATGCTGTAACGAAGCTCTTTTGTCTGTTTTCTGAGTTGTTCCACCGGGAGATACTACGATTAGTTAGGTTTTTTGAGATCCAGGATATGCGGCTTGTTGTTGGATAAAGTTAGGGTTTAGTGCTTTAGGAAGAGAGGAAGGTAATTGAATTAGGTACCGAACCTCTTGTAATGTCTAGTGATTTAAATCTCAGATCAAAGCAATGGCTGATAAGCTCGTTTACTTGAGTTACCAGTCTCTTCTGAATTGTTCTTTTTAAAAGGCTATCAATTAATCTGAGCTGGGTAAGTAGGGTTTGGGGTTTGAGAATCTTTATCTAGTAATGGAGGATATAGGATTAGTTAAGCAAGGTTGGAACTGGTTGCAGTCTCAGAAACATCTGTGCTCGTGGGTTTGTGTTACAATGCAATGTTTTGGGGGAAAGACAGAAGCTTTCTTGGAGCGTCACTGGCCACTAGTGTGCATTGGATGTGGGAAGCTATTTGGGTTACTTAGTTTGTCATTTGTTTACTGGAAATACTGCATTTTGAGAGGTTTCCAGTCCAGTGCCAAGTTTGGCTCAGCAGCTTTGCTCCTGATCATGTGGAGTTGCTTTCTCAGCCTGACTTCAATATCTTGCTTGGTGTATGTTCTCCTCGGTATGGTAAGGCCTCTAAACCCTCTGTTCTTATTCGAGTTGAGTCTCAACCGTTCTTGATTTATCATTGCAGGGAGCTGCTGGTGCTGTTGTTGTGTACTTAGGTTGCACTCCAGGGATCTTCATTGTAGGACTATTTGGAATTTTGATTATGTGGATGTATGCTAACTTTTGGATCACCGGAACATTATTTATAGTTGCAGGCAAGTGTCAATACTTCTTTTCTTATTGTTGTGTCTGTCTCTGTCTTATTGTTAATTTCTCAACTTCGTTGAATCAGGTTATTTGTTCTCCTTGAATCACGCACGAGTGGTGGTTCTTATGGCAACGGTGTATGCAATTTACTCTGTCAATGTCAGACTTGGATGGCCTGGAGTTATTCTCTCAATGAATCTTGCATTCTTGTCCAACGATGTATTTATTCGTCTTCTTCAATGGTGTGATACTGTTAGTGAAAAAACACAACCGGAGGAGCCAAAGAAACCTGAAACTGTACTAGAAGAAGAGTTCCCAGGAGAGTTTGAGTACCCTTCTGCTCCTCCTGTTGAAGAACCAGAGAAAAAGGTTCACGAGAATAAGTCAGCCAATAAGCCAGCATCTCCGGCAACTGTTGTTAGTAACTTGAAGGAGGTTTCAAATGTTAAAGTAGTAAATGTAGAAACAGATTCAGCTGATGAGATGAAAAGAATACTGGATAGTTTGAATCACTATGAAGCTTTGGGGTTCCCTCGGCATAATAGGATTGATGCTGCGGTGCTTAAGAAAGAGTATAGAAAGAAGGTATGTTCATTGAAACTTTGTATTTTCTCTTGACTATGAGTTAACTTTGTGGTTCTATTTCTATATTCTTAGGCAATGCTGGTTCATCCGGATAAGAATAGGGGAAGTCCTTTGGCAAGTGAATCATTCAAGAAACTTCAATGTGCTTATGAGGTAGTTTGCAGCTTAGATGATGTTGTCAGATGCTATTTTCTTTCTGTTATGAATACCTAGACATGAAAGGATGAATTTGCAGGTTCTCTCTGATTCTGTTAAGAGGAGAGATTATGATGAGCAGTTAAGGAAAGAAGAATCTAGGACCAGGACTGTCTGTCAGACATCACATGCTTCTTCGCATCAGGTTTGCATATATAGTCTGTTGTGAGATTTCTGATGTATGTGTTGTTATTGTAAAGTTGATGAACAGATTTTCTTTTTAATTGTTTTTTTCAGAATGGTCCTGATTATCGATCAGAAGAGTCAAGACGCATACATTGTACTAAGTGCGGTAATTCACACATTTGGGTATGTACCAATAGGAGTAAGGCAAAGGCCAGATGGTGTCAGGTTAGCTAACTCATTTACACTTCTCCTAACAGTTGCATGATATCTTTTATTTTTTTTGTTAAATGGTCATTGTTTCCATGAAAATTATAGGATTGTGGTCAATATCATCAAGCCAAAGATGGTGACGGATGGGTTGAACACAAAGGGACTCTGGTGTTTGAAAAAGCACATAAGGTTAGGCTTTCAGTTCTTTCTTCCTACTTTGTTTACTGGTAATGAATGTTCAACTCTTTTCTTGTCTTGTCCCGTAGATTGAAATACCACGAGCTTTTGTTTGTGCCGAGAGCAAGATATTTGATGTCTCAGAATGGGCTATATGCCAGGTTGGTACTCTGATTATTTACCGATGCTATAACTCTGTTCAGAATTGGCTAGACTTAGGCATCTCAAGAATCTAATGAAGCGTTTTTTCCCACTCAAGTGAACTGGATTAGCTTTAAAACTTTTTACAGTATGTGAAGAAGATGATATGTATATAATTTGTCTATTCAATTGAAGGGAATGGCGTGTAGACCAAACACACATAGACCAAGTTTCCATGTGAACATGGTTGGTTTGGAAAAGACTACGCAGAGATCAAACTCGAGCAGGTTTCCATGGGATCTTGATGTGGAGATGATGGACGAGGATGAAGAAGAGTTTGAGCTATGGCTTCAACAAGCTATGGCTTCTGGCCTCTTCTGTGAGACATCGAAACGCAGGAAAAGCTGGAGTCCTTTCAAGCTAACCAAGAAACAGTCGCGAAGAACATCCACTTGAGGGAATACCACATCAACTACAAATGGCAAAGATCCAGAACAGGTCAGTGACGCTCTATGACTTGGTCAGTTCTTCCCGATATGAAGATGAACAAAGGGGCGAACAACATCTTAAGGTGCTAATGAAGAAGCAAGAGACATGGGGAGCTTGAAAAGAACACTTTTGGATCCCTTGTCTGTAAATAGAGTCTGTGGGGTTCACTATCAAGTTTTTTTTTTTTCACGAGAAAGCTACAAAGAAGACCGTTTAACGATAAACTTGCAGTTCTTATTTGTTTTCTCATATTAGTAGTTTAGATCTATGATCCATTTTCATGTTAATGCTTAGTAAATTAGTTTGATTCTATATATTTTGTTGTCGAAAAGTTCACACATATAGCAGAAGCTGTGATTACCAAATTCTTCAACAGTTTGTGTTTTGTCTGTTAATCTGAGCTGTGTGGTTTGACTGTGAACATTGGTCAATGGTCTGGTTTGGTCCACACCTTGAGTACTGGGAATGTGTGTGTCATACCAAATAAATAAAATCCGGTTTGATGTAAGGTTGATTTTCCCCGGCTATAACTTTAATTAATAACAAGGGTAAATTTGTAAATGGACATCTGATCGAGTTTTGTTGTCTGGTTCGTGTCCATGCCCTTGTGAGAGAGATCGAACTTTTCTCTGGGTTTGTTTGCATAAAGGTTACTTCTTTGAGTATCATCGGGTTCAAGGTTAGTGTGTGATAATTGGGTTTTGGTTAGTGTTTCCCTTGTTCGATTCTTCTTTTGCTTGTTCTAGGCTTTTCAGCTAAGCGAATTCTCTTTCTCTTATCAAGCACAGCAAAGAAAAAAGATCCAGTTTTGATATTTGGAGCTCCATCAATGGCTTCCTTTCTAGCTCGCAGGTCTCTCAATGCTCTCCGTGCCAGACATCTCGTATGAATCTTTTGACTTTTTTTTCATTTTATGTGTTGCTATCCATTCCACTTTGCATCTTTTGGTGTTGCTCGGTGGAAACGTAATTGGAATATCAACTAATCTAGGTTCAGTCTCTGCAAATACATGTCCTTTAACTGAGAACAGCCTTGTTATAGTTAAATTTTACTTTCTCTAGCTTCTTCTGGTGAGTTATGATATGGGATTCTTCTTGTATTAACGATTGCCTTGTCTTTGATTATAGGTTTGTTCAGGGCAAGCTTTACAGGGATCTCATCTCGGTGGTCTACAGTCCCGTGCTATATCGTATGGCACCAATAAAGGTATATATATTTCTTCATTCTGTTTGGGTTTTATAGGTTGATTAGGTTCAGGCATAACGGAGACTAATTGTTTGCCTCATTAACTTGCAGATGATGAAGAAGCTGAGCAACTTGCTAAGGAGATCTCCAAGGACTGGAGTACTGGTAAGCTATTTCATCCACACACACTTTTCTACCTTTCTGTTTCTCTTACTTTTCCTTTCTGTGAGTATTGACGGTTCTTACTTTTACAGTCTTTGAGCGAAGCATGAACACCTTATTTCTCACTGAAATGGTCCGGGGTTTGTCTCTTACCCTCAAGTACTTCTTTGATCCAAAAGTTACAGTGAGTGACAGTCTTCTCAGACTTTAGTTATTAGGTTGATAGAAACATATTGTGATTCTGAAATTTTGTCCTGTAATGTAGATCAATTATCCTTTTGAAAAGGGTCCATTGAGCCCTCGCTTCCGTGGGGAGCACGCTCTTCGAAGGTATCCAACTGGGGAAGAACGCTGCATTGCCTGCAAACTCTGTGAAGCTGTAAGTTTTAAAAGTCTATGCTACTCGTATCATAGCATCACAATTCACCTGAAATTTGTGATTTGTGACAGATACTGGGTTTTTTTCCTTTCACCAGGTATGTCCAGCTCAAGCAATCACAATAGAAGCAGAGGAGAGGGAGGATGGAAGCCGCAGAACCACTAGGTCACCACTTAAGTTTTCCTTCATTAACCATATGCTTTCTGTTTGATACTGTCTTGTCTCTATGGTTCTGCACATTTCATAATGTGGTGATGGTTTGGAGCTGTACAGGTATGATATAGACATGACAAAGTGCATCTACTGTGGTTTCTGCCAAGAAGCTTGCCCTGTTGATGCAATCGTGGAAGGACCCAACTTTGAATTTGCAACCGAGACTCATGAGGTAAACACTAGATATATACATATCATTTGTCCATGATCCTAAAGTTAATGTATCTGATTCTCTCTTTTTTTAAATGGATGCAGGAACTTCTGTATGACAAAGAGAAACTTCTTGAGAATGGAGATCGGTGGGAGACAGAGATTGCCGAGAATCTGAAGTCGGAGAGCCTCTACCGCTGAATTTTTAAAAGGTCTTTTGCCTAATTCATTCAGAGAATATTTTGGTTTGAATAAAGATGCTTCAGCCTTTGCACTGTTACATACTGACTTGCTGTCTTGCTTTGCTTGCAAGTCCAAGTTGATGTGAAAACTGAGTTTGGTTTTGTCTCCGGTTTAAGTTGGACCATACAAGATACATACCATACCAAACACTTTGTTATATGAAGTTATAGTTTCATGGAGTTGTTACTCTCTAGTCTAGTGTAACCAAAAATGTTTGCTAAAATGTAAAATATCCAAAGAAAAGAAGAGATGGCTCTTGTTTCTATTTCATGCACGGACCTGCAAACCCGCCATGCCCAGACCGAAATTGCGTTACTGTTCAGGCACTATGAAGTCACATGAACAGTTGTGTGTTTGAATCCTCGTTGTCGTCCCACAAAGGGCTTTGATAAGCCACTATAAAAAATTGCAAGGAGGCCAGTTACACGACCTGCCTTGAGCAACAAGCTAATGTACGTGTCCTCCTGGCCGGTTTAAAAATCGAATGGACAAAGCTCTAGGATCAAATGGTGCTAATTGGGTGCCCCTCACCCAAGTAACCTTGACAGGTTCTTTATAATGATAATTGGTAAGTGTGTAGTCACTCTTGGAAAAAGGAACCATAAGGTAAATTGTTATGGTAATGTGTCGTTTTGTTTACTAATTACTAACTTACGTAATAAAAACGGAAAATCCCCAAAAAGGAAAAAGAAGAAAAGAAAATCCCCAAAAAGGAAAAAGAAGAAAAGAAAATCCCCAAAATCGCCCTAAAAATCTTGGAAGAACTCTCCGACCCCCCCCCCCCCCGGAAACCTCTCCGATCTTTCGAAAATTGTGCCGATCATTCGGTTATATCTTCTTCTTCTTGCTTGCTTCGCCTCTAGGGTTTAGGAATCTCGTTCTGGGTTTCCTCCACTTGCTCGTTTGATCCTAAATTGTCTCTTATTCGTGTGAGCTTCACACGTGCGACACTCGAT